>PVKA01020657.1:0-39987 GCA_004027165.1 Ctenomys sociabilis
TGATTTGAAACTTTCACTGCTATTTGTTTCTCAATAAAATTATGGAAAAAAAAAATAAAAATACAAATAAAATTTGAAAGGAAGCAGTCAGGACTATAAAATAAAAAAATCTTAAAAATTATCTAAATGCTTGTCAAGTCCTAAAAACTGAATCCTATAAAAATTCAATGTTAGCTCAAGGTATATTAAGTTTTACAAAGAAAAACAAAAAAGCCAATGCTCAGTGTTTTAACTGTATGAAAATAAGGCATATTCATAAATAGTATAGGGACATCTGGAAGGACCAGAATGAAACTCAAACATGCTATATAAACAATTCTCCTTCATGAATTTTTATGTAAACTCACTCCATGGAATAGTCCACAAGAAGCTACATGTAACCTCCAAGTGGATTACCACAGCATAAAAAGATGACATGTCAGGTCCCAGGAACCTGTGTGTCAAAGGTAAATTTTAGTTGTGTCAGCTACTTGGGAAGTTGAGGCAGTAGGACTGTACGTCTAATACAAGCCTGAACAATTCAGTTAGACACAGGCAAAGAATAAAAATGAAAAGGGTTAGGAATGTGGTTCTGTTATAGGTTAAACTCAGATTTCATTCCCAGGATCACACATGAAGTACTACAAACTCTGAGGGCAAAATATGAAACAGTTAAAAAAAAAAATATGGAAAATCAAGCAGAGCAAGGATTTCCTTTTTTTTTTTTTTCACTTTAAAGTAAAAGTAGTGGAAGACAGAACAAAAATTAAAACATTAGAGCAGGAGGATTTTAAGAGTCCTTGAGATGGAAAACTGTTCTGTCCACATACTTAATGCTAACATCCTAGAAGGCTATTTATGTGCTTCTCTAAGAGGACTGCTGATCCAAGAGATGGCCTTGGGGGCCAGCGACATGGCTCAGTAGAATAAGTGCTTGCCTGGCAAGCACAAGGGCCTGAGTTCAACCCCTAGCTCTGCCAAACAAAACAAAACAAAACAGAGCTCTCTGGACCACCTTCTTGGCTGTGAGAAACAACAATCTTGGAAGACCAGACACACTCCCAACAAAAATAGCTGAGAAGTACTAAAAGCAGAATGCAAGAAATGGCTGATCACCACAGCAGGGAGAGACAGCAGGGTCAGCTCAAAGTGGTTTGTGGACACTCACATATAAAGACAAGCAGCCATGGCTTCTTATCTCCTGACTACATCTTCCAAACACAGGAAATGGGATCAACACAGGAAATGGGGTCAAACATGGACATGGACCATGGTGTAGAGATCGGGATGACGGAGACTCTGCTCTGAAATATATGGAGCTAACTGACCAACAGTTGGACTCAAGAACCTGAGAATTGGAGCTGGGGAGACAGCTCGGCAGACTAAGTACCTGCCTGGCAAGTTCAAGGACCTGGGTTGTCCCCGATACTGCATGCTGAACCAGCTCCACACTGAGCCAGCCACCAGGACCAGGCATGGTGGTGCACGCCTGTAATCCCAGCAGTGGGCAGGCTGAGACAGGAGGATCACTATGAGTCCAAGCTGTATAGCAAGACCCTGTACCAGATTAGATAGATAGACAGACAGACAGACAGATATCGAACCTGAGAGTCAAAGGTGGGACAAGAAAGGATCCTTCTCACACAACAGGGGTGAGAACTGAAGACTTCATAGCAAGCCATGACACACTATCATCCATCATGACCAACAGTCTGCCTTTCTCTATGAGCAGCACCAACACTGGCAGATAAAAAAAAAAAAACTATGACCATGTCACTCAAGTAATAAGTGAAAACTGACAATAAAGGAGACCCTAACTGTGAGGTCACAGGAAGTAACTTTCTTTTCCACAGATCTCTCTCACTACGGTTTCCCAAACACTGTTTAATGGTGGATCTTCTACTCTGCCCAGCTAAGCTCTTACCTGTGTTCACATCTCTGACACATTCCCACCCATCCAGGTTTCTCGATACTTTCACTTGGCCATCCACATTCCAGGGCTCTGTCCCTTGTTCCAACATAGAGACAACACCCAGGTCAAAACGATGGATGCCTGTGTAAAAAGACCGGCATGTGATATGCTAATGACTTTTCCACACTCCAACCCTGTTAAGTTGAGAGATTAAAGAGTGATCTACACAAATATTTCACTGTTCTATGAAGACATCTAGCTCTCTCCTAAGAGCATTCAAAGCATTTGTATAAAAACAGAAGTGGGTATCTTAAGTCTTCTGTAAGACTAAACCCGTATCTCCCCACTTGGAAACCATTACTGACATATCTATCACAACAGTGGGAGAATACCTGCAGAAAGAGGATAGTTATAATCCTATGAGAGGCAAGATTGCACTAATGGTGGTTGGACAGGATATTATGTCGGCTTCTAGTACTATGGTCATCCACTAGGAAAATAATTATTGAATTTTTGATATAATTCAGGTATAAAAAATAAGTAAACAGCTACACTCTTAATTTACTGATAAGAGACATCTGCTATAATAATGTCTGTAGGTATAATATCATGTATGCACCTTGTACGATACCAAAACATTATGAAAACAGTTTGCAATGAATTAATTTATCGAATCTGTCTTGTTAAGGTATCTTAAAACTGTCTGATTGATATTTGTACTTTAATAAAATAAAAAATTAATTAAAAAAATAAAGTCCAGATGTTACATTATGAAACTAAAATTCAGAGATATCTGGACACTGTCTCATTCAAACAATTTAATTCCACGAAAACACAAAAGAAAATTAAAAATGACAGAGTAGATTTGACTTCTGGAATGAAGTTATCCTCACCCAAAGAGACCAGGTTCCTATAATTCTCCAACATCACCTCCCTGTACAAAATCCTCTGAGCAGGGTCCAAGTCTGTCCATTCCTCTTGGGAGAATTCTATGGCTACATCCTTGAATGTCAACAGACCCTAAAATAAAATATATATATATATATCACCATGGGAACATGGGCAAGAATCATAATTTCCACACATAATGAAAAGGGAAATGCAAAGTTCAATTCAGTTGAAGTGACTGAGCTAGATCCATGCTGAGAATGGATTCCACTTTGCATGTCTGGAGAAACAAAGATGGTTTTTAAATGCTAAAGAGGTCACTAATGCCAGGCGATTCCCAGGTAGTTTGAAGACAGGATCTGCTTATCCCAAAACTTAGGCAGGATTAGATGGTCATGATACTCCCTCCTACTCCCAAGCTCCAGGGAAGGAAAGGGGTTTAATGTTTGAATTTATTAGCAATGCCAATGATATAACCAATCTTACTTAAGGATGAAGCCTCTACAAAAACTCCAGCGTTTGGGGTTCAAAGCAGCAGTCAGATGGCAAATATCTGGCAGTAAATCAACCATAGAAGCCATGAAAACACCATGTTCCTTATAAGACAGCTTTCCCTATATATCTTTTCCACATGGGTTTTCATCTTTTTAACAAGCTTTAGAAGAAATGCTAATGTTAAGTGTTTTGCTGATTTTCATGAGCTGCTAAGGCAAATTATTTGAACTCAATAATAGAACTGTGGGAATGAGAATGTAGAGGTGATCATTCAGGACCAAATGCTGCAGCCCCAGGTTAATACTTACACTTGGCTATCCACACTTCAGGGTTCTGCCCCTTGCTCCAACATGGAGAAAACACTCGGGTTCAAAGGAGACATTACTTTAATCTAATGTGAGGACACATACTTCTGTGGGTCTGAGCCCATAACAGTGCAGTCTACACTAACTTCAGATAGACAGTACCAGAATTACACTGAATTAAAGAACATCCCCCACCAGAATGCTTGCTTCATGTGTGGAGAAAAATCTTCACACATCCAGAATGACAGCTTTCTGTGTGGTGAGTATACAAGGAGAAAATTAGTTTGTCTTTACTATGCATTCATACAAAGGTAGTTTAGAACCTGTTTATCTGTATAAATATATTTTATTATATTTTATAAGAGATTATAATACTCCCAGAGTCAAGGATAATTTACCCATTTCATAAGCAATACAAAAATACAGAAATAACAATAAAGAAACATACTTTTAATTATGGTAGATATTATGTCAACACACTAAATACCAGTCAGGAAGACAAGTTGTGTGTTGAGAAGTAATAGAGTTCACAGTAGCTTTAAAGAAAAGTAAGAATCTAATATAAGCATGACAATTACAGCAGTTGCATAGGCTAACACTTCTGGTACTACTTATTATTCTAATTGCTTAATGTGTATAATTCATAGCAAACCATAACAGCACACAAGAGAAATATTTCCCTGTTACTATGGAGAAAACTGTATTCCACACACTATGGCACCTACTTCAGGCAATAAAGCTAAAAATGTCAGAGCACATATCTGAAACTAGGGGCCAGGGCATCAGAATAAAAACTAAAGAATCAAACTATTAAGCAATAGATACAGCATCAAAAATAACTACTAAGTTTCCAAAATATGAAAACTGGAACCAAGACCAGGGTAAGTGTTAGAAGCATCTGAGGCTGAAAAGTAATTACAAATACAGGACAAAGCCAGCCTGAGAACACAGGAACTCCTCAAAGCATGAAATAAGGTGCTGCAGCTTGCTAACTGATTGCTGAGTAGAGAGGATGAAAAATGATTACCAGCCTCTAGAGGTCATAAGCAAATGTTCTACACTTCTTGGGCAGTTTCACTCCTAGGCTTAGGAGACAGAGGATTCCCCACCAGACCCAGCTAGTGTCTCTTGTTCACTAGTGTCTCTTCTCACTGAGGTTCCTACTCAGGATACACTAAGATTTCAATGAGTCCCTAAGAAAGCATTATGAATCTGTACGAAAGTTCATTATTCACGCATGTGTGCGTGCACACACACACACACAGTCACTACTATCAATGGATTAACAGGATGGTGTAGTACTAATTCAAGACAAAGGAAACTATGAAAAATATTGTCTACCACTTAAAAAAAGAATCTTGGGGAGCCAGGAATGGTGGCACATGTCAAATTCCAGCACTTGAGAGGCTGATACAGGAGGACTGCCATGAATTTGAGCCCACCCTGGGCTACATACACGAGTTCAAGGCCAGCCTGAACCACATAGCAAGACCTTGTCTCAAAAAAAGCAAGCAACCAACCAAGCAAGCAAGCAAGCTGAGAGTGAGAATCTAGGGGCTGGAATGTAGCTTAGTGATACAGTACTTGTGTAACATACTCAAGGACCTGGACTTGAATTCTGACACTATAAAAAAATTCATAAATGATATATTTACAATTATGTGACCTTAATAATGGGCATGAAATTGTATGTTCACATCCTCATGCACACACATTACATTTAAATCAAAAGATTTAATTTTTTTCTGTTTTTAGTACATTGTCTCACTATACAGGACTTATAGAGATCCTCCTGTTTTGTCTCCCAAGTGCTGGGATTACAGGCACATGTCACCACGCCCAGCCTCAGTTGCTGTCTCAGCATGCCCTGGGGCAGGACTGGTACAGCATGCTGGAGATTGAACCCTAGCCCCCAGGTCCATCTAAGCAGATGCTTTAATCTTCTGAGCTATCTGGATGGCCCTTTAAATCAACAGATTTGAAAGAAGTCTCTCTCAATGATTCTTTTCAGTAATTATTTTTTTATCACTCTACTTATACCAGTGCTTATTTCAGCTTGCATGGATAATGAAAATGAAAAGAAACACACCTCACACTATAAAGCACTAATGTTTACTAGGAAATTTAAAAATGGTACAACAGGAAAACTTCTACAATGAAACTTGAACTTCAATATCTAATAAATGTTCACACTAAAACATATTTACAATTTAACCATTTAAATTCAGATATTTAGGCATTACCAAAACTCAAATAGGATTTACTAGCTTAATGAAACTGTAAAATTGGAAATTTTGGAAAGTATGTGGTGCCAGGATAAAAAGCAAGGCTTCACACATGCCAGAAGAACACTGTATCTGAGTTATATCCCCAGCCCAGAAATTATTAAATACAATTAAACAGATCAAGAGAAAGTGGTTACATATTTCCAAAATATAATGAAAAGAACTACAGTGTACCCCTGAATTTTGAGGATTTTACATTCCTAGATCACTCATAAATTGTAAAAAATTATGAATTCTGTATGTCAACAAAAACACTGTATTTACCATTTAAACACTACTACACTGTATGTCCCATAGCTATGCAATTAAACTTAACAAAATACTGTGTGAGTAAAACCTTGGAAGGTTTCAGATGCTTTGGCAGCATCTTAGGAATCTTAGGGTTTTAAGAACAATAGAGGGTTCCAGAAGGAATTGGTTCTGGAAGGAACTGGTTCCAGGTTCACACCTCAGCAGGTTCTGTTGCTGTGGGAGGCAGCCACCAAGACAGGAACAAGGCTAGAAGGTCGGCAGTGGCAGTGGTAAGGACATTCAAACCCATGAATAGAAGGACCCAGGGTCCTAAGTATGCTAGTATAAAAATTGCGTAGTGGCTCAAGTATTATAGAATGGCACGGTCACAATCTCCATCCCGCAGATGGAAACACAGGTCTTTATCACCAATACCTACAGATTTTGAATATTACAAACAAAGAGCTTCTGGGCATTATGGCTATGAAAACAGGAAGGATCTGAGAAGCCCCATTGCTTTGGAAGTGGAAGATGAGAAACATGGACAATATATACCCAGCATTTTCCTTTGTGGAAATTTCTGCCATAGGTCTTATGAGCGCAGATCACCTTCCCCAAACATAAACTCTCTTGACAGTGATTACAGATATAAGCCTTACCAAGTATATGTGATTGAAAGAGGGGAGAATAACAGGAGACCACAGCATATGCCCACCTATTCAGATGGTGTATCCTACCTACAGCATGAGAGGAGCCCTTCTCCCCAGAAAATGCAAGGGAGGTATATTCCTGATAACCACAATGAGAGAAGAAGGAAACTACCTCAGAGGTCAATGGCAGATTCTTTTATGTTTGAAGGAGAGTGGCATGAAGATGAATTCAGGCACCAGAGGATACAAGATGAAAAATATTACCAGGCATCTAGAAGAGGCTTTGACACAAGGAGCTCTTTTCATAAGAGGGTTGTTCTTAGCTATTCCACAGAGACACAAATGTCACAGGATTTGGTTGCCGGTGGCAGGAAAAATGAGATATTTCATCCAGTATTTGAACACTTTCACTCACCTCAGAATACTGAAAACAAATCCTCAAGAGAATTTGCTCAGGAAATCGTAACAATAATTCATCAAGTTAAAGCAAATTATTTTCAGTCACCTAACATTACTCTAGATGAGCGTTTCTCAAAAATTCAAGGCATACATGATACAGATGTACAAGAATGTGAATCGAATTCAGATCCAGAACTTCATAGAATAGATACATCTCTGGCTGAGCTTCAGAATAAACAAACTATGATATATGAATCACATCAGATTCTGGTCAAAGTAACAGATTCAAATGACCTCCACCACAACAATGAAAGGAGGAGAAAAGGATGGTGACAGAATGAAGATGAGCATATTTTTCACTCAGCTAGTGTTACAGAAAGATCAGCATTCCAGTTTTTTGAAGATGAAGGGTATTTACACTAATGGATTCTAGAAACCTCACATTTTATCAAAACAAATTTTAGAAAATTTATTCAGAAACCTTACATGAATTATACTATGCAGAAAAAAAGATATTATTCAAAAATTATTTGGAGTTGAAAGAAACCATCATGCCTTTAAAAGACCTTTGAAGGGTTACTTTAGAGGTGGCAGTTTTCAGTACCAACATAAATCACACCTGGTACAAAAGAGCATGTGCATTCAGGTTAAATGTCAGCGTTTGCAGTTTTCTAGTCCAAAGGAATTTATCACTAATAAATTAAGAAAAAAAGACGCCAAAGAAAGAACAGGAATATACAAACATTGCCACAGAAACCTAATCTGGAATTGCTGCAAATGAAAATGCCACTATAAGAGGCCACTTGGGAGCATCTCTTTTTGTCAGTTTTTAGAATTGGCATTAAGGCATTAATCATGTAAGATTCTTAATAAAATAATTTTTGAGTGGTAAAATATTGCAAGTCTTCTGCTTTTAAATTACAGTATTTAGTTCAAAAGTTTTATTTACTGCAATTTCTTTTGCAAAATGTTTTTAAAAATCACTTTTATTAATTTTATTGAGAAAAAAATTGCAATGAGACAATTTCAAAACAGGTTGGTAGGAAAGTTCAAACAATTAATACATAGCACATTGTTGTCTTTGTAGTAGTCACTCAGAGCACAGGATGCAGACAAGATATACTGTCCAAACACTATTGGTACATATTTTTCTTCTCATTGAATTAAGAGAAAGTAGCTATATGTCTATCCTATTTTGTACATAGAGATACAAAATGGTCCTTCATTTGTATCCCCTTTTTTTGTTTAGTTTTGTCAGAGATAAGTATGCCACTGCCATCCAAATATTGTAGGTGCATGAATTCAGCAAAATATTCCAATATAGTCCAGTAGTCCTAATAGTAGTGGTTTATCCGCAGGACTATCAATGTCTGAAGCTGTTGACTTGAACCTTTCACAGCTCAGCATATCAACGTAGCTTCACTTCTCATACCTCATTTCTATTGGATGGTTAAGACCAAGATAAAGCAAGACCTGTATCATAAAGAGATGTAACTTTTGTATCTCACAAGGTCAGTCAAGTCCCCCTAGGACTTATCCTGAAGCCCTGTACCACACTTTGTAGATCTTTTGTCAGTGTCAGCCATGTGGATGAGTCATGGCCATTGCTTGACCAATTTACTCTCTTTGAAAGCCTGAGAGAATGTGTTCTCTATGTGATTCTCCTTAGGCACACTCTAAATCATCAATCACATTCCTCTGCGGCCCCATAATCTCCTTGATCAGAAATTTTGGGATACAACTGAGTTATATGATGTTACATTACAGGTTCTCGTATGTCCTGAGTCCTCACTGACCTTGAAAGGCTAGGGTTAAAATGTTGGCTGTTCTTGCAGCCCTTCCTTTTCTCTAATTTTTGGTATGAAACTTAGGTTGTTACCCTACAACATATTCAGTTGGGTTTAGCCTCACTCTCTGTCTGAATATCAAACATCTTAGGCATAAGATGGAACATGTATTTTCCATCAAGTATTGATATGTTAAATTTTAAGTCTCTACAGAATATGGAAAAAAAATTAAAAAATATTTTTTAAAATGTGAACGAACAATTACATATTTTTACACAGAAATTTAGAAATCTAACCATACACACATCACTGTATCAGGAAAGTCCTGTGACATTTTGTCTCTTTTTTTCATTTATTACCCTTTTCTTACAAGACAGTATGGCAATAAAGGCCATGACAAGCAGCACGTTTTTAGAAGACCAGAATGCCAAGCATTCCAATCACTTGAAGGGCATTATTTGACGCATTTTGCTCTGAGCATTTTCTTTTCTTATATTTATTTGGTACAGGGTCTCACTTTGCAGCTTGTTCATCCTTGTAGTGATCATCCTGTTTTTAGCCTCTCCTGCAATGGGATTATAGGCATGTACCACCATGCCTAGTCTAGGTGGCCGGCTTGTGATTTGGAGTAGGTGTGAGGGGGCTGGCAAAGTATGTAGTCCTCAGTATTGAACCCTGGTCCTAGTGCCTGCCTAAGCAGATACTTAGCCCACTGAGCTATCCTGCTAGCCCAGAGCATGGTTTCATCCACAGAACTTAACCAAATTATATGCGGAGGTTTATATGTTCAAAGTTTTGTTTATATAATAAAAACAAAAGTATCTGAATTGTACTGTTTGTACATGAGAGAACTTTCAACAATCACCTTACAGTAGTGATTTTTATACCAAGTTTTTCTTTTTGTGGTAAAATTTTGGCTTATAATTTGAAGTTTTCTTAAGTTTCTGAAGATCAAGGCCTATACAATTCATAATGTCATTTTATGATATAAGAAGGCTAGGGAAAAGGTGATTCAAATTTTCCATCAGGTAGGTGTGAAGGCACTAAATTTTTAGTAATATGTTCATTCTGTTTTTTTTTTTTTTTCACAATAACTTGCTTATTTCCAGTTTCAAAAGGCTATTGTGGAAATTAAGGCTTTTAAACAATCTGACAGACAAAATCTCATATTTGAAAGTTGTACTCTACTAGTACAGCATATATTTTGCAAGCCCATCTCTCAGAGCATTTTCAGTTCAGTTGTTAGGTATTGTGTACCTACTATGTGTAAGAAACAACTGGTGGGATTTTAAATAAAACTTTTAGGTTGAGGTAGCTTAAAAAAAAAAAGCCAACAACACAGAACACTCAAGATAGCTACATGTGGCACAGCAGCCTGTTATGACATGGACATGCTGGTGCATCTTCAAGAGACTGGTTACAGGGCAGCAGTCAATCAACAGGAAGGAGAACTGAATAACTTTCTTGGACTGGCTACTTGTAAATCTCCCATTAAAAAAAAAAAAAAAATCAGAGGCTACTTCCAATTTCCCTAAAACTGGGTTTTCTAGAACATTTACTAGTTAGGTTCTAAGGAAAAATCTGTGAATGACTCAAGTTGCAAACTCTGAACTGCAACTTCACAAAGGTATATTACATTGTGAATGTAAAAAGCAGCTCCAAAATGTAACTTGAACACCCAATTTTTAGCCAGCAAGCCTGATATTTAGTAGCATATTTCACCAAACACAACTGGGAGTAAATGCTGGCTATACTTCCTAAAGTAAAGGAAAAAGGGAGACTGCTGGGGCTCTAGCCCATAACAATTGTGTAAGACCTCTGAGTGAGGATCAGTAAAGAGCAAAAAGATGCAAAGTAAGAGGGAAGGGAAGACAGAAAAGAGCTGAGTTTGTTAAAAATTAAAAGATATGACTACAACCTAGAAAAAGAATATTACTTTCATACAGGAAGTAAAAATCAGTGCAAATAATCTTCCTCCCTTGGTAGCTTTCACTAGACACACATGTTCATGTGCACATGAGCATGGAACATCTTACATTTCCACTAGCAAATATGCCTGGGTGCTTAAACAAAAGACACTGCCAATCCATGAAAAGAAATGATGCCACTGTTGTGAAGGACAGAGGTCTGCAAGACAAAGGAGCAAGAAGCCAAAGGTGTTTTCTCTCTTGTGGGAACTAGGATTTAATAACAATACAGCAACAAAATAACCTTGGTTGTGAGAAACTCAGAAAACACCTAAGATGCTGGAAACTTGCATATAAGCCCTGCAGGAACAAAAGGGAACACATGCAAGAACTTAAGGGACTTCTACAAATACACACCAGCAGAAGAGAAAGAAAGGGGTAGAGAGCCAATCTGGATTTAATTGTCCCAAATTTCTCAAATATGAGAAAGATGGTCATACAAATTAAAGAAACTTAGAGAAATCAAACTAGAATAAATATAAGCAAGCTACACCAAAGCACATAATAAAGTTATAGACATAGAAGAGTCTTGATAGGAGCAAGAGAAAAGAGGCTTCCCATCTGGTAGTGTACCCCAAGGAGAGTCAGATCTCTCAGAAGAATCTTGCCAGCCCCAAATAGAAGATAGCACATCACAATGCTGATGGAAAACATGGCTAGTTAACACCACCACACCAGACAAAACAAAGAAACTGAGATTGGCCAGATAAAATTAGGAGTTCATTAACATTAAACCTGCCCTATCATAATTTACTATGTTTTTCTTCTCTTTTCATTCTTCTTCTTTTTTTTTTTTAAATAAGACAGGGTCTTGCTGATTTGTCCAAATTGGCCTTAAATTTACCATACTTTTGGCTTGTCCTCTGGAGAAGATGGGATTAACTATGTAATCCCATAAAAAAGAATAAAACAGAAACAAAACTTTAAAATTATTGAAGGGAATAGTGGTTGAGAATTCATAAAGAGAAATCATGAAGTTTAAATGAAAGAACAGAAAAACAAAGAAAAAAGCATACAAAACTGCAGGTATGTCAGTCACATAAATTCTCCACTATAATTATGTCCAATTTGAATGAATTAAATACTTGAACTAAAAAAACATTCAATGAGTGAAAAGAGGACAAAAGGAAACTAAGGGTCAACTGTAAATAAGCTTTACTTTTGTTCAAAGGCTCACATGAGCAAAAAGAGAAAGACAGAAAAGGAAAGGGAAACTCAAAGAGGACAAGGGTAGTAACTCCTCTATTTTGTATATTTTAATTTTAACCTATTTTTTACTCCTCTGTTTTAAAACACAGCCTTTCAGATATGAACTGTAAGAAAAAAGAGGACATTATATCACTATTTACACTGCAGTTCCCCAGGAGATATGCTAATTACAAACATGAACCCAACATTAATCCTCTCCAATGTATGAAGCAAACACTGACAGAACTGACACAATTCTTGGGGGTATTGATACTTCATGCTCCATATAACTTGTGAACAAAATAACCAGACAGCATAAAGAAATAAACAGTACTACACAACATATGTACCTCAAACACCTGCACCCAATGGCAGCAGGAACTTCTATTTCATTAGGCTAAAATGAATATTTACTAAATTGAAATGAATACAAATTAATAGCTGGGGAAGATATAAAACCCACACATACATGAAAATTTCAAACAACCAAAAGGTATAAAGTAGAAAATGATTTCAGAAATCATCTGTAAGAAAAAAATAAATAAATAAAAGCAAATATGTCAAAACTCATGAAATGAAGTAAAAGCAAAGGTAAGAATTCTAAAGTAGTAAACTTTGTCCAGAACAAAGAACAAACTCAAGCCAATATTTGCACCTCAATCAAAAATAAAATACCCTAAGAAAAAGGAAGGAAAAATAAGCATTAGAGCAAAGATAAATGACACAGTGAACGCTTCAAACCATAAAACATGAACCTCTTGGAAATATTACAATAAATGATAGGTACCTCCCAGCATCATGAGCAATGGCATCTCCTCATCATTCTTGTCACTGGTACAGTGAGGTGGAGCCTTAGGAGAGATAAGCAAGGCTGAATGTGGCCCGCTTGAGTGTGCAAGTTCGAAGATTACAGGAACTCAGTAGTCTTGTGTCCAGCACTTCACAAAGGAGGGACACACAGAACAAGGAAATCAGATCACTAAATTATTACCTGAATAATAGCCATTTTAGGATCCTTTTCTTTCCTTTTTCTCCTCTTCCACGCTTCTCCCTTCTGTAACAGTTTTTAAAAGATAGTCGTAGCAAGGGGTGGTGGTCTACCCCTGTATTGTCAGCACATAGGAAACTGAGACAAATGCATCAAGACCAGGTTGGCTACACAGACAGTTCAAGGTCATCATAAACTGCATAATGAGAACCTGTCTCAAAAAAAAAAAAATAGTTAATACACAATGTCAAAAACATACTGATTAATACTAAAAATGAACATATTTCATCCTAACAGATGCACAAAGGAGAAGCCCATCTGTGGAAGATGGGTTCACTCATGCCCATTGCACTGACGTAGGGATGCAGTGATATGAAACTTCTACAGGAAGTACAACAAGAGACTTCCTCAATTCCTTAGAATGCAATTCTGGTGATACCCCAATACCCAGCAGTGGAAGGAGGCAGAGAGTTCTCCTTCAGGACATAGTCTAAGCCTGGAACAAACCCATATCCACCACAGCCACCTCATTCCTCCATGGATCACAATCTGATTTCAGCCCTTAGAAACCTAAGACACAGTCTGTGTGCTCAGTACTGTGTACAGAAGAAAATCAATTTTAATATTACTAAGACTAGGTCCTAGGTTGACAATGGGAATAAGATTCTTGGTAAGAGGTCACAAAAGATTTACTTGTAGACTGGAACTCCACTGCAGAAAGGTAGAGAGGTCCAGCTGGTTTAGGACAAAGTGGGGTAGAACTCCACAGCAGACAGCCCTGGTTTGGGACCTTGCAGAACAGAACCTCAACAGAGAGGCTTAGTTTGGGACCTTGTAATGGAAGTCCCAGCAGAGTGGCTAGGTGCTAGGCCCAGAGAGCTAAACCAGGAGCAGATCATCTAGCCAGTGGGGCACAACAGGTTCACTTCTGTGGGCCACAGCAGGAAAAAGCTGAGTATGGCAGCCAGACCCAAACCAGGCCCAGCAGGTCAGGTTCGAGTTCAGTAGATCCTGACCTGTGAGCTGACACATACCACTAGGCTCAGTGGGGCACAGACCTAGACCCAGATCTACAGGAGCATCCTCTCAAGACACAGGGGGCAAAGGTAACTGGGGTGAACTAGTCCACCTGGAAGACTCCAGATACATCAAGGGGAAGTGACCAGACAGAAATTAGGGAAACAATTTAAATACAAATTCCCAATTTAATATCTGCTTAGCTATGTAGCCATAACATTTGCTCATATGGTCTAAAATACCTATTAGCTACAAAGGTTAGTCAATCACTAAATCTCACTATCCATTATTAGTGTTGCGAATTGTATTTCTGTGAATAGAAAACCACATCTGATTAACCACACATTCTCTCTTAGGTAATAATATCAGCAGGCGCTTAGGGAATAAGCTCTCCAAAGCACTACACTGAAGCACAGAGGACAGGTGCCAAAACAGAAATCAATATCTCACTCTCAATCAGGAGGGCAAAATCTTCGGATACACACACACAAAACAAGGATCTCTGACACAGAAGGGATAACTAAAGAACAAGCTCTTTAGGCTGGGATTAGAGTGGTTCTAATCACAGTGATACAGGAAACTACTACCAAACTTTCACAAAAAACGTATCACAGAAATGACAAGTTCTCTCTGAAATATAAAATGAAAAGGAAAGGAAAAAAATGCATTTTCAAGCCTGGAGCCCTCCCACAACAAATACAGAAGACACTAGCATAGAAGAAACTGGAAGTCATATACCTAGCATCTCTGAAATAATAGCACTGAAAGTAAAGAAACAACTGCAGAAGAGTACAGAGGAATGCTGACCAGAAATAATCTCGCAAGTAAAAAAATAAATAACTATAATGGAAGAATCACTAAGCATTTCTAAAGAATACATTGATTTAAAAAAATATAGGAAAATAGAAAAATGATGGAAACCTTGAATGAGCAATATATGAAAGAAACAAAATGGATGAAGCACATTCAAAGAGATATTCAGGTGATTAAAACCTCAATTAAAAGTTGGAAAAACCATATGAATGAAAGTGAAGATAGAATTTCAAACCTTGAAGACACTGTTGCAGTGAAAAGTTAAGAAAAGATCTCTTAAAAACATCTAACATCCAGGAAATACTAATTCAACACCTGCAAGATGATGTAAAGATGAACAACATGAGACTAATAGGCATCAATGAGATAGAAGGAGCCAACACAAATGATATGAAAAGAATATGAGCAGAAATAATAGCAGAAGGGCCAGCCAAATAGCTCAGCAGATTAAAGCTCCTGAAAGTAGACACAGAAGTGAGGAGTTTCATCCCAGGCCTGCCATGCTGGCCCTGTCCAGGGCGTGCTGAGATGGCAGTTGAGACTGGGCATGGTGATATGCACCTGTAACCTCAGCTCTTAGGAAGCTGTAAACAGACAGATCACCATGAATCTGATCTAGTAGTCACACTCTGAACACTCTGTAGACCCTTCCCTAAAAAATACAAAAAAAAAAAAAAAGCATGGCAGAAAACTTCCCATATATGGGGAAACAATCTGACATTCAGGTAACTGAGGCATATAGAATTCCAAATATTAACTGAATTAAAACCACACCCAGGCATAAATCAAGATCTCAGAAATTCAGCATAAGACCAGCATACTAAAGCCACTAGAGAAAACAAACAGATCATATTTAAAGGGAAACCCATCAGAATAGCAGCAGATTTCTCCTCACAAGTGAAGAAAAGCATGGAGAGAAGTATTTCAAGTTTCATAAGAAAAATTCCCACCCAGGCTGATGTACCCTGCAAAACTCTCTTTCAAGTTAAATGGAGAAGTGAAATACTTCCACAACAAGGCACAACTAAGGAATTTCATGACAACAAGGCCAAGCCTACACAGAGTACTAAAAGATATTCTAGAAGGGAATCAAAATGACAACTCCAAGAATGAGAATGGGAAGAACCCACCAAATAGGGCAAACAATTAAAACACAGGAGAAAAGTAGGTAACTGACAGCAGGAAAATGACATGACAAACGAAAGTCAATTATAACCATTAACGTAAATGGTCTCAATTCACCAATTAAATGAAATAGACTGGCAGAGTGAATTAAGAAACAAAATCCAACAATACAAGAAACACACTTAACTTATAAAGAAATTTATAAGCTGAAAGTCAAAGGATGGCAAACAATACTACATGCCCAAGATCCTCAGAAAAAAAGCATGGTAGCAGACAATCTGAACTTCAAAACGAGAATGAGCAAAGGAAATAAAGAAGGCCACTATGTACTGGTTAGGGGAAAAAACTACAGGAAGAGATCAGAGTTATAAACACAGGAACACCCAACCATGTAAGACAAACTTTAACGGACATTAAAAATCTAATATCCAAAACCACAATCTTAACAGGGGTCTTTAATAGCCCCTTATCACAAAAAGATAGGTCAAACAGACAAATTAGCAAAGAAGTAGCAAAACTGAACCAGAGCTTGAACAAAAGGACTTTGTGAACGCATACACAGTGTTCCACCCAACAACATCTGAATAATACATATTGTTTTCAGCTGCACAAAGAAGAGACCACATATATAGTACTCCAAAAATCATGCTTAAGTATATACAAAAAGAGAAATTATCCCATGCATATTATCTGACCACAATGCAATGAAACTAGAAATTAATGAGAAAAGAAACCACTAAAACCTCATAAACATACAGAATTTAAATAACACTCTCCTCAGCAAACAATAGGCTACAGATGAAATTAAAAAATATCTACAATTCAATGAAAATTCAAGCATAACTTACAAGAATTTATGAGGATGCACTAGCTAGATTCATTAGACAAGAGAGAGAAAACAGTTCTTAAAGGGAAATTTAGTGGTGAACTCAACATATTAGAATAACAGAACAGAAACAGATAAATACCCTAATGCTGTACCTCAAATGTGTAGAAAAGGAAGAGCAAACCAAACTCAAAGCACAATGAAGGGAGGAAATTACAAACATTAGAGCAGAAATTAATGCATTCGAGATGAAGAAAACAATACAAAAAATTAACAAATGAAGACACTGGTTCTTTCAAAATAAATAAAATTGATAAGCCCCTAGGTAGCCTCACCAAAAAAGAGGAAAGAAAAAACTTAAATTCACACAATAAGGAATGAAAAGGGAGAATTACCACAGAACCCGTGGAAATTCAGAAAATCTACTCTCACAGTATCAAAGACAAAGAAGAAATGGACAAATTCCTAAATAGGTAAAAATTACCTAAACTCAATCAAGAAGACATAAAAACTCTGAATAACCCAATATAAGCCAATTAAATTGAAAATGTAATAAAAATTTACTGACAAAGAAAAGTCCAGGTCCTGGTGGATTCACAGCTAAATTCCACAACAAATTTAGTGAAGATTTAATCCCAATACTCCTCAAACACTTTAATGAAATTGAGAAACAAGCAATAATCCAAAAATCATTATTGGAGGCAAGTATAATACTGATACCAAATCAGAGAAAGATTCAACTAAAACAGAGAATTACAGGCCAATCTCCCTCAGGAACACAGATGCAAAAATCCTCAATAAAATCCTAGCAAATAGAATACTTTAAATGATCAAGAAGATTATATACCATGACCAGGTAGAATTCCACATATGCAAATCTATAAATGTAGTACACTATTTCAATAGAGCCCAAACAAAAATCCATAAGATCATCTAAATTGATGCAGAAAAGGCTTTCAAGAAAGTCCAAAACTCAGTCATGATCAAAGCTCACAGAAAACTGGAATAGAGGGACTCTTATCTCAATCTGATAAAAGCCATCTATGACAATCTAACTGCAAACAAAATTCTAAATCAGGAAAAACTGAAGCCTCTTACTGTCAAATTAAGTACAAAACAAAGATTTCTTCTATCACCATTCCTATTCAATATTGTACTAAAATCACTAGCTAACTTCATTAGACAAGAGAGAGAAATAAAAGGAATAAGAATAGATGAAGAAGTGAAACTATCATTATTTGTGGATGACATGATATTCTAGTTGGAATACCCAAAGATCTCCACCAAGAAGCCACTACAATTTAACAAATTCAGTAGCATAGTAGGTTACAAAGTCAGTACCCAGAAATCAACAGCAACACTACACAGATACCAAACACACTGAGAGAGAAATTAGAGAAATATACCCTGCACAATAGCATCCAAAAAAAAAAAAAAAAAAAAAAAAAAAAAAAAAAAAAAAAAAAAAAAAAAAAAAAAAAAAAAAAAAAAAAAAAAAAAAAAAAAAAAAAAAAAAAAAAAAGAAAAGAAATACCTAAGAATTAAGTAAAGAAGTAAAAGATCTTTACAATGAAAATTATAGTACCCTGAAAAGATCAAAATGGATTTCAGAAAATGGATAGGTATTCCTTGATTCTGGATAGGAAGAACCAACATTGTGAAAATGACCAAACTCCCAAAATTGCTATACAGACTAATGAAATCCTTATTAAAATACCATCAACATACCTCACAGATCTAGAGAAAACATTCCTAAAATTTATTTGGAACCAGAAAAGACCTAGAATAGCAAAGACAATCTTGGGCAACAAATGCAAGGCAGGAGGTATTAAAACCTCTGACTTGAAATTATACTCCAAAGCTACAGTAATAAAATCAACATGGTACTGGCAAAAAAAAAAGACCCATGGATCAATGGAACAGATTAGAAGATGCAGATTCAACAACAAACACATTCAGCTATCTTATCTTTGACAAAAGGGTCAAACATGTGCACTGAAAGAAGGATAGCCTCCTTAACAAATTGTGCTGTAAAAAAACACTGGATCTCCACATGCTAAAAGCTAAAAGTAGACTTGGGTCTATCCCCATGCATTAAACTGAGATCAAAATCAATTAAAGATCTAAACATTAAAACACTATAGGTCCTAGTAAAGAAAGTAGGTGAAAATCTTTAAGATATAGCAGGAGGCAAACAGTTCATGAGCAAAAATCAAATTGAATGGGAAATACTTCAAAGAATTAACAATTGGGATTTTCTGTTATTGAGAAGCTACTGCACATCAAAAGAAATCCCCACACAGTAAAAAGACAACTCACAAATTTGGAAAAAAAAAAATCTTAACTAATAACTCGGACAAAGGTCTTCTATCTATAATATATAAAGAATTACAAAAAATTCAGTCTCCAAAACTTAAAGACCCAATCCAAAAATGGGCATCCAAGATAAATATACAGTTCTCAGAGGAAGAGTATATGTATTTGCAAGAGGCAAATAAATACATGAAAAAAATGCTCAGCATCATTGGCCATTCAGGAAAAGTGAATTAAAGCAGCGCTGAGATACCATCTCACCCCAGAAAGAAAGGCTATCATAAAGAAATCAATTAATAAATGTAGGAGAGGCTGTGGGGGTAAAAGGAACCCTTCTCCACTGATGGTGGGAATGTACACTAGTACACCCACTATGGAAATCAGTGTGGAGACTCCTCAGAAAAGTAGGGTTGGAAATCCCATTCAGTGCAGCTATTCCCCTTCTTGGTATTTTCCCCAAACAACTGAAAGCATCACACCATAGTGATATATATGCACACATATTTATAGCAGTACATTTTCTCATAGCCAAATCTTGCAAGCAACCAAAATGCTCATCACCTGAGGAATGGATGAAAAAGATGTGGTATTTTTATACTATAAGTTATTACTCATCTATAAAGAAAAATAAACTCAAAGCATTCATGGGTAAATGGATGCAACTACAGGCTATACTCATAAGTGAAGAAAAAAAAAAAAAAAAAAAAAAGATGCTCATGTGTAAAACATCTCCTGTAAGAACCCAAAACAAATAAAACCTGAAAGGTATAAGAGATATAGTAAAACACAAAGAAACAGAACTTAAGGATTAAACAATGAAGAGGAGATAATATAGAAAAATGGGGGGGAATGTGGAAGTATATATACAGGAGAGCTGAGGTGATTGTACTAAGAACTTCGGTTAGTTTTTTGCAAACAGCAGTTCATGTGTAGAATTTTCATCTCAACTAACTCCGTGTGCTGATACCTGCATCTAAGCAATTACGTCAAGGACAGCAATGTACGATACAAAGCCATGCTTGAATGTCTGTCATCTTTATCTTCTACTAGTGTACTACTTCTAATGTTGTATCAATTATTACTATACTGTCTTTAAAATAATTTTTTTAAAAAGGAAAGACAGACAATAACAAAAACTTAAGGTTTCTTGAAAACAAGTGGTAATAATCATATGTCCAATCATACATGACTATATCTATTAATATGAGCAACAGATTTGACAATAAAAATATATATCAACCATTGTTAATCAACTATTTTTGTTTTGAAAATCCATAACATATGTACTGTATGTTACCCTGTTTCCATCTTTTTTTGTGATTTCTGTTCTTACTTTTTTACTCTTCAAAACAAAATAAAATTAAATTTTAAAAGACACGTATTTGCAAAACACCATGGCACGCTGAGCAACACCCAGTAGGGCAAAGCAAACCCACTTCTCACCTTCAGGATCTTCTACTAGTGTACTACTTCTAATGTTGTATCAATTATTACTATACTGTCTTTAAAATATTTTTTTTTTAAAAGGAAAGACAGACAATAACAAAAACTTAAGGTTTCAGACGACTGGCATGGATCTGAAAGAAACTTGCAGAGGAGGCAACATGGGCCAGTGAAGAGGGTGAGGGTGCAGTTAGGATGTTAGTGGATGAAGGACAGGGTCACAGCAATCTCCAAGACCCGGGAAGGAAGGGGTCTGCCACCTGCAACTGAAGAGTGAGAAAAGGCCCTGAGTCAGCAAGTTTTAGCAGCACCAGCAAAAGGCAGAAGGCTTTTGAGACTAAAGCAGCATAAGCAGGAAGGAGGACGCTGCAAGCCATGAAGACAAGAAGGCACTTCCAGAAGCTGAGCAAATATGACTGAGATGTCCTAATACTACTCAACCACATTTGAAATAAATTTTGGAAATGATGGACACTGTCAACTGTAGAAATAGTTCTGTTTTTTCAATTAAAATACCTACAAATACTGTAAAATAGCCTATATTTAAAATATGTCCTATTTGGCTAAGCCTCAGGAAGAACAAGATCATCCCTATCCGAGATACTGTGCACTACTGAGAAAGCCATTTCCAGAGCTCAGGATGTCACAAGGGGACCATGAAGGTAGAGCTACCAGTCTGAAGTCCCAGCAGAAGGGAGGAGATACACACAGGATTCTAGGGCTCCTGGGAAAGGTCTGCAGGGCAGACAGAGGCACAGGTATGGTGTCAAAGCCGCCGTGGAGGGGATAAAGGCAGTGGGTACCGTTAAACGCTTCAAGGCTAAAGTATGGGGCACGACAATCACAGAACAGAGTTCAGGAGACACCAGCAGAGGTCGCCACAGGGCCGTCCAACTCCATTACAAACTACCTCTCACGTCCTCCCACTTAAGCTCCTCCCTTTTCCTGCTTCTTTCCCTAATTTGAGCTCCTCACCTCTATCAGGATCAACATTTTGTATTTATTTGGTTTTTCTCCCCCGCTACCTTCTTGGCTCCTTCCACTCTTAACATCTCTTTGGGATCCCTCTGTTTGCCAGTTTCTCCTGGCACTTTTGCCCATTTCTCACTGTGAGGGGATGGAGAAGGCGCTTCTTCTCTTCGGGAGGAGCGTATTTATCCCTCTATGGCTATTGGGAATCAAGAACCATGAAGTGGCAGGTCAGGGCCAGGTCACCTCCCCGTCTTAGCTAGGAGACTGCGAAGAGGGCGGGGGTCGCCAGCATGGGAGGGGCTGGCGCCGGGAGACGCCGGGTACCCTGGCGAGGAGAAGGACAGCGCCTGGCTCGAGCAACACGGCTTGGAGGGAGGCGGCGGCCCCGACCCACGGAGGACCCGCCTCCAGCGCCTCCGCCCCACCGGGCCCATGGCGCTCTCCTAGCGCTGTCCAATTTTCCAGGATAAAGGGGGCGGGGCGAGGTATTGCAGGTCCCTAAGGACCCAGATCCGGACTGGGAGGCGCGGGAGCAGAGCGCAGACAACCAGAACAGAGAGAAACTCACGCGCGGCGCAGGGACCTTCCCTCCACGGACCCACTTCCGGGTCTGCCGGAAATTGCGCGGGCAGCCAGACGCCCAGAGAGGGCGGGGCCTGCGCTTCTAGGGTCAGCACCCCGAGGAGCCGTTCGGGCCCCTCGCGCGTCAGACCCCTTAGGGGCGCTGATCCATTCCGCGGCGGGGCTCTGAGCTCTCCGTGAAAGGGGCCGCACGGCCTCTGTGCCGGCGGGTGCTTGCTATAAAAATTATTTGCTGCGATTTGATTTAAAATGCCCCTCACTGCCGGGCGGACTGCAAAGGAGAGGAGCGGCAAACCGCGCCCGGCCGCGCGCGCACGCGCTTTCACGCGGGCCCCCGCGCGCTTCCGGTCCCAAAGCCGCCCGCCGTGTCGCGCTCCGCTGGCGTCGCGCAGTACGGCGGTGTGGGCGGTGCCGGGCGCCGGGAAGCGCTTTCGGCAGGGAGAGGAATCGGTATTCCAGCGGCCGGGAGCTTGCGTATCGGGGAAGGCAGAGCCCACAGGGAGGAGAAGAGGGCAAGAGCGGGCGGACCCGGAGCAGGAGACTTTGCGGCCTGAAATTGGAGACAGGATCAAGAAGGACTTCGAATTCATAGGTCCTGCGTTTAATCCCTAAACAAGCCCAATTCTTGATTAATTTTTATTTGAGACAGTTTCTTGAACTATCACTAACACGCCCAGTCTGGGCTTAAATTTGTGATCCACTTGTGTCAGTAAACCCTACCCCCTCAAAGCAGTACTAACAGTGGTACTGGGCTGGCCTTTTTTTGTATTTTAACCTGTCAAATATATAATATTAATTTTATAATGAAGTGTATTTGTCTTTTGTTAATGGCTAAATCGTTTACATGTGGACTTGTCGGGCCTGCAAACAGGACCGATGCTGGCTAGTCAAAGCGTAGAATATCAGAGCAGATCTGCTCTAATAGTGTTGTAAATAGAATATCATGTCTGCACCTTGTACAACAAGTAACTACTAAGAAAACAATATGCAATGTATTAACTATTGAATCTGTTCAACTAATTTGATTTGAAACTGCCTCATTGCTGTTTGTTCTTCAGTAAAATTATGGGGGAAAAAGCATAGAGTATCGTCTGATGTGTACAACATTATATATATCAATCGTATATGTATGGCTCTGTTTTTCATTTGTGTATTTTATTGTCCACAAAAATGTGAAATGCAGAGTGACTTAGTAGATTTTTATATCCTCTGAAGGAAAGATACATAAATTGCCCTGAGCCATCTCCCTTAGAATGACCTATCAAGATAGTCATATCATTCAAATTGCGCTTTTACACTTCTCATATTTTGTATACACATAAGAATTTTCCTGTGTCTGAAGGGAGAAATACTGCTTTTGTTTCAAGCTCTCTGCACATGTAGGGTTGTGGCCAAGGAATTCTTCAGGGTGGTGAAAAGGCCTTGACTGTACTCGAAGGACTTAGTACACGGAAGTAATGTGGCAGAACTGCTTTCGCTGGGTTGAAGGATGACTGCTTTCTGGAAGTCAGATCTCCAATCCTCTGCCTTGTTTGAGACGGATATCCTATTCATTGCCTCGGAAATGTGAAGCTTCAGCACGTGGCAGCTGGACTTAAGTGCCCTGTTACCGAAGGTGTTCATCCCCCTTTGTGATAGATGTGTTAGTGGGGGTACAGAGCTGAAGCATGCATGAAGCCCCGCAGCAGATTTTTCAAATACCCAGTTCCATTTCTTTTCCCAGTGCTTTTGAATCTGGTCCTTGGAAAAGAGGTAGATATCTTCATAGAACAGTGAGATCCATGTAGATCACTGTGTAATCCCTTTCTCAAGCAAACAGGGCTGGAGTCTGGAAAAGCTAGCACACAACAGATGGCTGTCCTTTTATTTTTTCCCCATAATTTTATTGAAAAACAAATAGCAATGAGACAGTTTCAAATCAAACAGTAGAACACTTTCAATAATCAATGTGTTTCATATTGTTTTCTTAGTGGTTATTTGTTGTACAAGATACAGACACGATATTCTATTTACAAACACTATTAGAACAGATCCCTCTATTCATTGAATTAAGAGAATGTAGCTGTACAGCTATCTTAACTATTTTGAATATACAGATACAAAATGCTCATTTGTATCCCTTTTTCCTTTAGTTTTATCAATTAAATATTATAGGTGTGGGAATTCCACAAAATATTCCAAAATAGTCCAAAATATTCCAAAATAATCCATAATAGTATTGGGTTTTCCATATGTCTGGGAATGTCAGAAGTTGTTGACTTGAGTCTTTTACAACTCAGCATAATAATATGGTTTTACTTCTTAGACTTTGTTTTTATACTTTTCTGCTGGATGGTTAAGACCAAGATAAAGCAAGACTTATGAAACAAGAATTGTAGCTTTTGTATCTAATTGAGGTCAGTCAACTCCTCTCAGGATTTATCCTGAGACCCTGTACCACACTTTGTAGATCCTTTGTCCATGTCAGCCATGTGAATGAGTCATGGCCATTGCTTGACCAATTTGCTCTCTGTGAAAGCCTGGGAAAATGTTTTCTCTCCATGTGACTCTCCTTAGGCACACTCTACATCATCGATCACTTTCCTCTTTGGCTCCATAATCTCTTTGATCAGAAAATTTGGGACACACCAGTTGCATGATGTTATATTACAGGTTCTCATATATCCTGAGTCTCAATTGACTTTGAAAGGTTAGAGCCAAAATGTTGGCTGTCCTTGCAACCCTCCTTTTTCTCTAATTTTTGGTCTGCAAACTTAGGTTGTTAATACTCCAGAAGAGAAGCTTGTTGTTATTACCATACAACCTAGGCTGTTGAACTTAACCTCACTATCAGTCCGAATATCAGACATCTTAGGCTTAACATGGAACAGGTATTTTCCACTAAGTATTGCTATGTTAAACTTTAAGTAGGAAGAGAGGGAAAGGAAGTTTATTTCCGGTGAGCACACAGAGTTGGGTTTTCTTTACCACCAGTTGTCACGTATCACATGAATGACAGGTGTCACAGTGGTTCTTCCATCCATCAGTGGTGGTGCAGCTTTGAGACAACCCATGCTCCCTTTGGGATGCCTTCCTTCCAACAATAAGGATCTGCTCTAGTGCGTCTCTTGGGATTCCCTGAATTTCTTGTGATTGAACTTCACTCTGAAATTGTTTTATAATAGAAGCATCTAGATTTTATCCTTCCCCTTCTGCAGTTGTTATGACTACTACTTCACACTAGTGTCCTTTCCAGAAGTTGATTAACTAGAAGACCTTGCAGTAAACTTTAAAATTAGTCAATTGTGGCTTGGTTTTTATCTCTGTACACTTGATCTAGGTCCACTTCAAAAAGAATCTTGTGAGTAAATGCTTTTTTGACAGTTTCTCATGTCAGATTTCTCTTTCCTGTTCTCTTCTAGTGGGACCTGTTTTGATGCAAAGGGTCAGGAAAATTGATGTCTTTCCTAAAGACTACTGTTTCCTAAAAGATTGCTAACCAGAAACATGTAATTGGCTTTTGCAATTAGTAAGTGTGAACAAAAGTTTTTTAATGAAACTTGACTTCCCCAAAGACTACACTGTAAGTGTACTGGTGGAGAGATAATTGTGTTTTGTGGTAAAGTGAGGTCACAGATTCACAAACACTTATCTCAGTTCTGATTCTTTATCCTTCATACCCTGTGTACCAGAACTGACCACATGTTGGCCTCAATCCCACAAATTCCTGTGCATTTTCTATTTTTTCAGTAACACAGTTGTTTAGAATCAGAACTTCTCCACAGAGTTTGCTTTATTTGTAAGTTAGAATATGAAATGTTGGGGCCAGTGTTATGATTTGTGCCTATTTGTCCCCCCAAAGCCTCATGTAGTCATGGGTGCAGACTTCTAGAGTTTGTGATTAACTCATGATCCACTGGGATTATGTATAACCCAAGGCTGGGATTATAGGTTTTAGTACTGCTGGGATTATGAGTGTACTTCCTCCAGCCTAGGGTAGATAGCCTGAATGTAATATAACAGAGAGACAGACTTTCTTCAGCAATTTCTCTTTGTTATTGTTGCTGTTTAGCTACCATGAACTGCTGCTCTCTGCCATGTGCCCCTCTGCCTTGGAGCCAGCCGAGTATGGACTGAAACTTCCAGTAACTGTGAGCTAAATAAAACCTTCCTTCCTTCATTTTGGATGTTGGGTATTTGTCCCAGCAATGAGAGAAGAGTAACTAAGACAGCCAGTGAGATAGCTCAGTGGACTAAAGTGCCTGCTTAGTCAAGCTTAGGCAAACTTAGGCAAGCACAGGGGCTGCTGTTCAATCCCTAGCACCGAGGGTGGGCTGAGCCAGCCAGAGTCCACACACGGTGGCACAGACCTTTAATCCCAGCCGTGGGGAGGTTGAAAACAGAAGGATCATCAGGAAGCCAAGCTGCATAGTGAGACCATGTAACAACCAAATACATTATTAAAAATAAGAAATGTTTTTATCTTTTATTATTCTTAACACTTATTCATTTCTGTTGGAATGTATTTTTATTTTAAGAAAATTCTTTCTAGGAATATCATGAAATGGAGTGGTAAGAGCTAGAGGCAAAAGTAGGTCATGGTATAAGGACACAAATTATCAATTTCTGCTGAGTTTATGGAGAATTTTCACAGTCTTTATGCTTGGCCCAGATACTTTTCAATTTGGTATTCTGTCAGTCCCAACTTAGTGTCCTCAGAAATGGGTTCACATTACCCCTACATTCCCTTCTCACTGGTTGTCAGGAAAGCTGGCAAGATGAGCACACTTTTTTAGGGGAAACAGGACTCCCAGTTTCTCCTTTCAGATGTACTGTCCCTTCTGCTCTGAGTATGGAGCATACATTAGCAGTTGCCAATGAAGAAGGCTTTGTCAGGTTAAATCACAGACTAGTGGAAAGAAGTGCTTCAAAGAATGGAAGGTTGGGGCTGAGGAGAGAGCTTCACCGTCTAAATACCTGCCCGGCAAGCACAAGGACCCTGGTACTGCATGCTGCACGAGGCCTCAGAACCCTGAGCATGGCATGCTGGCCATGGAAACTGGGCATAGTGGTGCATGCCTGTAATCCCAGTGCTGGGGAGGCTGAGACAGGGGAATTTCTATGAGTCCAAGCTGCATGTTGAGACTGTACGAAATAAATAAATAATTAATTAAATAATTAAAGAAAGTAGAGCTCATTGGAATGCTGTCTTTGACCTGCCTGGGTCCCTGGTGAACATAAACTTGCTGCAGCAGTGGGTAATCAAAAAGCCAAATTTTAGGATGTAAAAGCTGGCGACTTGACTGAAATAAGTGAAAGTCACCAGGGCAGCCTCCAGTCCATTGCCTTTTCCAAGACTGAGAAAGCTATGTTCAGCTCTGGTGGAAGAGTCAGCAACACTATGGTCTGGGATACCAGATGCAACAACAAAGATGGGTTTTATAGGTAAGTAAATCAAACCAGTGGCACTTATAACACCTGAGATCAACAAACTCTGAAACCTCAAGAAGAAACAGAATTCAAAAGAACTTCACTCTTTCTGTGGATTTCCACCAGAAAGTTAATGCCCCCCTTTTTAACTTTCTGTTGTAGCTATGCAGTTTTAACTTGTATTTATCCTCCTGGTCTAGCTCCCCAGCACTGGAATTACAGGCATTCACCACCATGCCCAGTTTTGGGATGGGCACAGCACACCTGGGGTTTTGGGGCCGGCATGGCATGTGGTACTGCGGGTCAAACTCAGGTCCTTGCACTTGCTAGGTAAGCACTTAGACTACCAAGTTATCTCCCCAGTCCTGTGGTCCTTTTTCAGGAGGAGAATGTATTGGTTACAGGAGCAGCTATGGATGGGATAATCAAGGTGTGGGGCTTATGTAAGTATTATATCACTTATTGAAAAGAACCCAGAGCATCCAGGCCTTTATTGTACCCACATAGCACCTCCTGGGTACACCAGTCTGATTTAGTATTCTACTGACTAGAGTTTATTTTCTAACTGTACAGAGGACCACATCTACAAGTTCAACATGTCTTGATTAAAAGCATGTGCAGCAACTCTTTTCAATGCACATGAGAACTCTACCTTTTATGTGAGTTCAACTCTTAGTCCAAGACTTACAGCCTGTGTACCAAGCTGTGCTGTAGACTTCCTGCTTTCCTTCAAATATTCCCACATCTCTGCTAAAACTCTTCCCACCAAGGAAGAGTTCACTCTCTCATGTACAAAAGAGGCACAGTCTCCTCTGTCTCTCTGAAGTCAGTCTCATCTTTCAAGATGTCACTTAGAAACTGTGTAACCCAAATAACTTGCCATTCATCATTCCACCTGTTTCTGAGATAGAAATTGTGTGTGTGCAAGAAAAGTCATCACTCCTGTGAACCAGAAGTCATCTTCAGCATTCTCTTGCTGTGAGCATAGAAATAAAATCAAGAGGTCACTAAACTACAGCTGTCTGGGGAGTGTGAAGCAAAAGTGTGTTAAGGGTTGCAGCTGTGTGGCTGAGCTTGATGGCCAAATTGAAAAGCTTCCCTTGGATATGGGCTGCTTTGCTGGTAACTAAAAAGACCATAGTAAAGGCTCTCTATGTCATTTGAAACCAAGCAAGATTGAAGGAACTACCACAAGTGTCTCCAAGGCACTTCATCAAGGCAGTCCTTATGCTTCAGAAAGCTGTGCAATGATGCTTCTCCCTTAGAGTCCATAGGAAGAAAGGTCTGGAGTGGTGGGGAAAGAAAACAGCTCCCCAGAGAATAAAAATTGGTTGTTGGCCATGATAGTTAAATGGAAGGCTGAAAGCTCCACAAAGGCTATCATCCCAGGCACCCAATCCCAGGAGAAGCCAGGAGAGATGTCACCAGGCCTGGTCACCATTCCTCCTGGTTTCATAAGAAAAACGTAAACATACTTCCATAGAATGACTTCTATAGTTCCAAACAAATTATATTAAAAACTTATGAACAAAATTATAGCTTCTGGCCTGAGGGAAGTTAACAGAACTTTGGTCCACTAAAGCAAAAGGAGAACAAAATGATTAACTCTGCTCTTCATGAAGTAAACCTGTCATGTTGCAGTATTTTGAAAGAATAGTCTTCACTTTTAAACTTGAGCATGCTCCCTACAATATAGATACCTGAGCTCATGAAGAAATAAAACAAGACCTGTCCTTGTTCCCTCAACATGGTGTGCACAATGGAAATCCAGTCACAGAAAGGCCTCTCATGAAAGCCAGCTGCTGTAGAAACCCTCTGCAGCATGTCCCTTACCCTATCCTGCCTTGTCAGTATCATATTTAAGTATATAATCTTTCTTTTTAAAAAAGAATATCATGAAATGTATTTAAAGTGTGCTCAAATATATAAAGAAGTTACAGACACAGCTATATCTAATTTTATTGAGTGATGAAAAACTATAGGCTTAAAATGTCCAGCTGTCTCATGCAGATGCTCTTTGGCATATGATGTGGTTACATTATGACAAACCTACTATAAATTTAAAGCATTGCAAATTAAAAACTTGTTTGATACACCTAACCAACTGAACACAGTGGCCTGGCTCAGTCTGCTGTAAAGTAGACAGAACTGTATATTAAGCTAAGGCAGTACAAAGCTTAGTTTGCAAAAAGGTGTCAAAACTCTCACCAGATGATTTACTCAATATTTTTGAGTAAAAAATGATGGGTAAAACATGATATACTGTGATGTGTGGGTTATTTACGCTCATGGTCAATGGTGATAAACACAGAGTTGTGGCTTTGCCCTGTCCAACATCTCAAGAGACTATCATATTACATACAATTAGCTTGGAGAGAGGGAAGTTGTATTGTATTGTATTGTATTGTATTGTATTGTATTGTATTGTATTGTATTGTATTTTGATAGTGTCTTGCTCTGCAATCAAGGCTAGCTTCGGCCTCATTATGTATTCCAGGCTGTCCCCAAACTCAGCAATCATCTTCTCTCAAACCCCCACATACTGGGATTATAGGCATTCTCCACCATGCCTGTAATCTCAGTTGGAAAATTTTAAGTTCCCAAATTTCCCAGCTGGAACATTTTAAATTCATATAGATTTTCTTTTATCTGTGTGACACATTTGCATCACACATAGTAAATTTGAGTCAATCACACATTGAGTCACACATAGTAAATTTGAGTCCATTTATATACTCTGTTTTCTTTTTCTAGTTATTTTAAAAATAATGCCATTTATTAAGAACTTCACAGGAAATACAGGACAGATGCCTATCTTGGCCAGTAGCAACACAGGATTCCTAGACCTGAGACAAGAGGAAGGGGCTTGTATACTATGTAGACAAAGCTATGTACATGGGCTTTGTCAAACATTATTAGCACAGTGAAGATAAGATGAAAAACAGTTCAGGTGTCAGTGGCTGGGACCAGATGCTCAGCTGCCTGTTTTCAGGATTTGACCTGATAGGGTTTGGCATGCAAGGTAGAGTCACCTGGTGGACAAGATGGTAGTTTTCACCCAGGTGCAAAGCCAGAAATTTCTAAAGTTTATTTTTCCCTTAAGTACACGAATGCGGGCTGGGGAGATGGCTCAGTGGAATAAGTGCTTTCCTGGCAAGCGCAAGGGCCTGAGTTCAATGCCTGGTTCCACCAAAAAAAAAAAAAAAAAAAAAAAAAAAAAAAAAAAAAAAGTACACGAATGCATTTCTTTATAGAGTTCACTTTTCCCTTAATAATGAAGCTTACATTGTATATGATCAAGTTTTTTAATTTATTAATGGGATATCAGGAGGGCCTCTCATAAGTGACCTGTATTACTTGTATATGAACCATGTCAGGTGTACTGTAGTAAACTAGTTGGAGTTTTGACTTATGGCCTTAGTTTTCATTCATAGTGGTACCAACACTGGTAGACAGTTACATGAAATTTTCATTAAAAGTTACTAGGGCTGGGCATGGGGATGCAATGCTCAGGAGGTTGAGGCAGAAAGATCTCCATGCATTTGAGGTCAGCCTGGGCTATAGAGTGAGTTCAAGGTGAACACAGGCTATGGAGTGAGATCCTCTCTGAATAAAAATTTTTTTAAAATATTTTGAAAAGGTGCTAGGTCAGATGATGGGTGCAGAGGAGCACTGGAGCCCCCTACAAGTGCACATGGGAGATTTCAGCAGTATGCAAGGGAATCACAACACTTTGGATGGGAAGAACAGTGATGCAGATAACACTCAGTGGACAGAGAAGTAGTTCTTGAAGCAACATAAGATCCACAATGATGTATAAAGGTGGGAATCGGAGGACTAAGGAAATAGAATAATACTTGGTTAAAGCTGTGGCACAAAAAAGAAGCTGTGGCAGGTTTTCCTCCCTCAGCCAGGAGAGTACTTAACGCAACCTTAATACAGGCCAGTTAAAATGGTGCCCATCAGGATGGGAAAACCCAAATGCAATGGAAATAGCTTTCTCTGTTTTCCTGGGGGCACAGCGTTCTCCCCACTCTCTACTCACCATTTGGAGGTCATTAGCAGATGCTCTGTGGGCAGTGAAGCAGAGAAATCCTTTACTTCTATGGCACTGCATAGCTCAAGGGTTTGTAAATCCATTTATCTTCTCTTATCTCAAGGCCTCTTTCCACTAACAGCACTTAAATGGTATCTCCAATCTTTTCACTCTTTTCCTCAGATAAAATGACAGGGAAGAGGATAGTTGTTGCCTCTGTGAAAGGTCTGCTGAGATTCAATGCCATATGAAAATCCAGCAGCCCACTGTGTCTCCAATAAAAAGTATCAGCCTTGGAAGGAGCAGTTTTACAGATCTCCACACAACTCAGGGACTGGAAGGAGATGTAAGAGGCATATCAGGGTATGGCCTCTATGCTTTCTGCCCCTATAGATGGGCTGTGCACTGTCAGTATCTGTCCAGATATTGACAGGGTCTTTCAAAATGCTTCAACAGGGAGTATACAGCATTAATGCCAACGGTTCTAGTCTTTTTCTCTTGGCTTTTGGTGATTACAATAGAACCTTTTAAGTTCAGGACCTTAGCAAAGGTAATTGGAAATTACAGGAGTGCTACAGCTTACAACCTGTCCTTCACCGGATATGTCACCCCTATTACAACCTGCAGTTCTTTGAGTTATGCTTTCTACCCTCTGAATTTGGGGGCAGATGCTTCATTTATGCCATTCTGGCCAATTAATGAAGCAACATAAGACTGATATCATAATTCTGAATCACTCTTAGCTATTTTTTTTATTGTAGGGCTTGAACACAAGGCCTTGAATACACTACAGAAATGTTTTATCACTGAACAATATGCCCAGTTGCTTGTTTTAGTTTATTTTACACAGAAGCATATTTATAGTGAATGTTTAAATTAACATATGTATTACAGTGAAAGACATATTGCCATTAACTCTCTTGAAATCTTACCTTGATTTTCAAACACACCCATTCCATTGTATTTTTTTTTTTTCTTGGTGGAACGAGGGGTTGAACTCAGGCCCTTGCACTTGCCAGGGAAGTACTTATCTTTTTTTTTTTTTGCCTCTTTTAAAGCACTCTCCAAGTCCTCTTTTGTGAGTTTTTATAGGATGTTATAAAATGCTACTGTGGAAAGACATCCAACAGAACAACTGGCTCATTAAAAAAACATTTGTGTCACACAGAGGCATTTTTGTTTCACCAGGTCTCACTAGTTGCCTAACTGGCATTAAATGCACTCCTCTTGCCTCGTTCTACCATGTGGCTAGGAATGCAGGCGTGCCTGATGACATTAGACCCAAAGTAATGCAAACAGTATTTATTTTTAGGCTTTTAGTTTTTCTTCTTCTTCTTTTTTTTCTTTTCTTTTTTTTTTCAGTTGGTTTCCTTTGTTTTTTTAATTTTTTTAAAATTTTATTTCATTGCAAACAGTATTTTTAAAAGGCAGTGTCCTTGTTCCAAAGGAACATGGACAGGAATGTTTCACACTTTATGAGCTAAGGCCTTTCATTCTACGGACACATTTTTAACGTCATCATGAAAAGGCCTTTTGGTTATGGTTTTAGCTCAGTGCTCTGGTAACCCAAGGATGCACCCCTAGTTTCACCAAGAAAAATAATTATTTTATTTATTATTGTTATGTTTTTGTGTTTTAGTACAGGGTCTACAGGGCCTCACTATGTAGACGGGACTCATTGTGATCCTTTCGTGTTTAGCCTCCCAACAGGTTGGATTACAGGCCACCATGCCCAGTCTAAGTTGCCATCTCAGCATGCCCTGGGGGCAGGGCCCACATGGCAGGCTGGGGGATCAACCTGGCTGCTGCATTTGCCTAAGCAGGCACTTTAATCTGGTGAGCTATTTGGCTGGCTCAAGGGAAAAACAATTAAAAGGTATCAATGGCAAAACTTTAAAAACAATAACAAGTCCAAAGTCAGGAAAAGCTCAGATTTCTGTACCGTCACTAGTAACAGTAGTGATAGAGAAAAAAAAAATCCTAACATGTAGATTAGAAGGATTTAGGGGCACATGGAAATGAAATCTGTTCTGTCCACAAACCCCAAGAGAACTGAGAATCACATAAAATCAAAAATGAGACAGTCAGGGACCATCCAAATAGCTCAGTGGATTGAAGCAACTGCAAGCAGGCACAGGGCCTGGGGGTTTGATCTCTGGGCCTGTGGTGCCAGCCCCCGCCCACCCAAGTGTGCTGAGACAGCAATTGAGAGTGGTGTGGTATGTGCCTGTAATCCAAGTACTTGGGAGGCTGTAAACAGGAGAATCACTATGAGTCTGATCCAGTAGTAAGACCCTGAACACTCTGTAGACCCCTAAAATACAAAAAAAAAAAAAAAAATGAGACAGTCATTGACAGACATGAAAGAGTCCTCCCCATGCAGCAAAGTCAGGAGCTAGAGACTTCCCAGAAGCCAATGAAAAGGTCCTTTAAAGACTTATCCAAATATAGCTTCTCTAATAGCAATGGAGCACCCATCTCTGATCAAACAAAACAAAAAACAAAGAGATATAAAGGACCATTTTGTTATTACTTTTTTATTTTTGGCAGTACCAAGGATTGAACTCAGGACCTTGTACTTGCCAGGCAGGCGCTTATGCCACTGAGCTATATTGTTGGCCCCCTATAGGACCATTTTGTAGTGAAAAAAAATATATATATATATACACAAAATAGGACATATATACAGTACTTTATGGTAGTTCAATGGGAAGAAATGTTTGTACTAATATTGTTTAAACAAGATGTCATGTCTGCATCTTTCCTCTGAATAGCTACTATGAAGGCAACAATATGCAATGCATTAGTTCTTGTAACTGTCCTACTACCTTGTTTTAAAACTGTTTCATTGCTATTTTTTCTCATTAAAATGAATTACAATTTTTTAAAAAAGAAATATGCACACACAGAGGCGCTCATAAACGTAACAGTGGGCTATAGGATCACAAGAGGTTGGCACTTTAGCAGCCAGCACTTCACAAAGAAGGCATGTAAAGGACTGGCAAGCTGCCGTGGCCCAGACCCAAGTGTACTGTGAGCACTGCAGGCTGTACAGAAGCTCCTTCCCTCCATAGGTGTTCGGTTTAATCAATGACTCTTATCTTCTTGAAAGCAGGTGGCTGAGGATGGACCAGCACGTTTGTTGTCACTGGCCATGGCGGAGCTCAGACAGATGAGCTGTGTCACCACAGGGCTAAGATGTGAGATAATGTCTCCAATGAGGCCTGCACGACTGCAGGGGAAAGTGCCTTTCCAGAATTGGCCACAAAGCAGGTTATCCCCTGTCCTATCTGCAAGAACCCTTTCTTTCCTCTGCTACAACCTTACCAGCCTCACCACTTATGCAGTGGCTTCAGTTGCAATCCCCTCACCATTTTCCTCAATGAATAAATACCAAGGTTCTGGGGGCCTTGTGGCTTTTTATTCTGAGAACTGCTGGTCATCCCAGATCCCTGCTGTACCTATGTTTTGTCCCTTGCTCTTTCTTCTCATTATGAACCATAATTATGGGCAGGAGATTGGAATCCACACAGGGGTCACCAATAAAGGAGACACAGTACAATCAGGTGAGATCACTTACCTGATTAACAGCTTTTTAAAAAAATCTATTTCATAAAGGGTCTCAGACTCATAGTGATCCTCCTATTTTCAGCCTCTCCAGCACTGGGATTATAGGCATGTGCCACCACGCCAGGTCTCACCACCTGGGATAGGCCCAGCATAGCATGTGGTGTCAGGGATTGAACCCTGGTCCCTGCGCTTGCCTAACTAAGCAGGTGCCTAGTTCACTGAGCTATCTCACCGGCCCTCATTTTCATTTCCTCTTCTTTCTCTTCCAGGATTCTTCCTTACATGAGTCTTTAAAAGTTAATCCTAGCAAAACATGGTGTTTGTTTTGCAGGACTATCACCCAGCATTCACCCAAAATTGAAGAACAAAACGTTTATTCAGCTCAGTTTGTGGAGGTTTTAGTCTATATTTGGCTGGCTCCCAGGCAGAATGGCACAGGGCAGACGGCAGCAGCTTATGGCTGCAGAAAAGAGTGAAGAGCAAAGGAAAGGCAGCAGCTGGGCTTCTAGCCAGCCTCTCTCCCCCACTTACACTATAAACAAGCTACCCTGGGGCTGGGGTGTAGAACTCACACAATGTCCATGCCTTCCTCTCACATAGGATGAGGATGTTTAGAAATTAAGAATCCTGACTCTCTACTAAGTCTCTCTAATTAAACTTTTAAACTTCTCAAATTGACAGAATGTATCAACCAGTATAGCCACCCCGGACAGGTGCAAGCCAAGCCCCCTCCTACTTTCTGGCTCTGCTCTCCCTTTGGAGCCTTGTTGTCTTGAGGATCCAGACACAGGACCTGGAGGGATCAGAACAAACAAACAAGCAAACTGCTTGCAGAGAGGGAACACAGATCAGAGCCAGGGATGAGGGTGTATTTAGGAAGTTGTCTGCCACCTTGAGCCAGAAGCCAGTGTGTTGTAAGAAACAACTAGGGGAAGTTCCTGAGGCCCAAGCTCCAGGAATCCCAGGATATCATGGCTGAAGCACAGCATGAAGCAAGGAGGATATAACAGGAGATGAAGTCAAGGACAGACTTCCGGAAACAGAACAGGTGTGGTTGAGAGGACCTAATATTTCTCTCCTACAGCTCAAACAAAGTTTTGGAAATGATGGACTTATATCAAGCGTTTAATAAAAGGATATGATTTTTCCACTCTGAGTCAAAATACTTGTTATGGGTCACTCAACATAGGGATCAGATCAGAGGCCGAATTAGAATTTGAATAGAGCCTTTATTTACTGGGCTCAGGACTGTCAGTTCTCTCCCAGAAGACTGATCAGCTGCAAACTTCAAGGGGCTTTTAAAGTAAAAAAGATCATATCCTGTTTGGTAAGCAAATTTGTTATCTAGCACAGAACAGTACAAAACCACATTCATTTGACACAGCTGTGAACTGTTTGTGACTAAGGGCTCTTTCACAGTTTAGCCATAAGCTCATGTTTTTACAAAATACATCTTAAACTACATTTATAGTGGTTAGGAAGTTTATTTCAGCTACCTGTTTTGACAAGAAACAGTTACTTGTTGCTAAACAGTCTTGAGAGAGTAAGAACACATTCTTTAGAGTAGATAATAGGAAGCACGAGGTTCCTCCTAGTAACTTCTAACAGTTACAGCACAAAATTCAGTTAACCCATTACAATACTCAAAAATATTACAATGCATTTTACACTTAAAATACATGAGTGCATTTTCAGCTAAGCTCTAGGAAGGACCCTACCTGAGACACTAAAGATTACTCAGGAAGTCGTTTACAGAGCTCAGAAAGTCACATGGGAATTATAAAGGTAAAGAAACCTATCAGATATCCCAGCACACTTGAGGTAATGTACTGACACAAGATTCCAGGGATTGTGCGGAAGGTCTGCAGGGGAAACAGAGATGTGCATGGTGTCATGAAGAAGTTGGGATATAAAATCCATGGGTATTGTCAGGAAGAGGTTCAAGGCTAAAGCTTGGGACAGCATCACATCCAGATACAAGGGTCAGGAGTCACCAGCAAGAGAGGGACATGCGCTGCTTTCTACCTAGGCTGTAAATCACTGCCCCCTACCCCAACTATCAGTTCCTTCTCTTTCCTGCTCCTCTCTAGTTTGCTGTTCTCATGGCCCTGGGGATCAACATTTCATATTTATTTGAGTTTTCTCCCTGCTACTTTCTTGCCTGCTTCTTTCACTGATGGTTCTCTTTGGAAACTTTCTTTACCCATCCTCTAATTTTCGGTCTATTTATGGGTATTTATCCTCTGACCTCTTTGCTCATCGTTCACAGGCATGGAAGTGAAGCCACCTCTGGAAGAGTACAATTCTCCCTGGAAGGAATTAGGGACACTAGAACCCTGAAGTCACAGGACAGGTCTAGGTCACCATCTTGGACACTGCGAGGAGACTGCAAAGTGGTATGTCTGGCCCTAGAGGGGAGGCATGGGTCGGGGCTGGATCCCTACCCTGGGAGGATGGTGCCTGGCTCTGAGGGGACCACAGGTAAGAGCTGCTGACTGGCCTCCAGCGCCTCTGTCCCACAGGGCCCAAGAGGCTCTCACAGTGTGGTCCAGCTTTCAAGGGGGCAGGGGGCAGGGGGAAGGGGTGGGGAGTATAGAGGGGTGGGGCCTTGAAGGTCCCTAAGGACCCTGGTTAGGAGGAGGGTGATGGATGGCAGAGCAGAGGGCAGAAAACCTGGATAAAAAAAACCCTCACACATAGCACTGTAATGGTCACTGCAAGAGATGCACTTCCAAGTCTGTGGGAAACTGTGAGCAGGCCAGGAATGGGTGGAGCAATGCTTAGGGGGCATGGCCAGGGCGAGGCAAGGTGGGGCAAGTGCACAGAGTGGAGCGGAAACCTTCCCTCCCTGGGGGAAGACCTGGATCTGCTTGGAGGAGGTGGAGCTGGCCAACTACAGATCAAAGTGCAAGCCCAATAAATCGCTCTCCTCCAAGTTACTAAAGTACCATGTTTTGTCCTCTGAGGAGGCATTCACTATGATAGCATCCCCTCCATGGCAGCCCTAGTTATCTAGCCAGGAACTCCAGAGACTAGAGTTCCCAGGCTCCAATCTGTGTGAAAAGGAAATACTTTTTAAAAATGCTAAATTTAGCTGTGTAAGTTGTATCTTCTGAATCTTTGACGGGCAAGGCCAATGTGTGGCACAGCTTGTAGTGATCCCATTATGCTCAAGGCAAAAAACAAAACAAAACAAACAAACAAAAAAAAAACAACTGATTGGAGTGTAAAGAAGGCTGTAGCCTACATTTCACTCTAGATATGTTACAGAAGGTTAAGGGTATGTTGATGTTACTAGGGCTGTATTCTCTCTTGAGCTTTGTAGACATCTGGGGACACGGTGATAGTCAATGCTGTGGCCAATCCTCTGGCTGCCTGAGATCTGGTAGATTGTGTGCTGCAATGTATTGCTGGATGGTGCTTCTGACTTTTCAGGTGGTGGCACTAAAGTTATGGCCAAAGTCAGGGGTGAAGCCAGCCCTTGGCAGTGACCAAAATTTAGCAGTGTGGGCTGCGGCAGGTGGGTCTATGCTCAGCCTGGAGGGTTCTAATCTGCACACCCTGAGTGCAGCAAAGGCCCAAGCCTCAGCCTCTCTCTGACTACTAGATGCCTTGGGATGTGGTGCGGAGAAATCAAATCAAGTTCTGTAGTGGCAGAGAAGTCACGGAACTGAACAATTTGTTAGCCTCATTCCCAGTGTTTTCAGAAGCCCTCTGACTTGCCAAGGAAAGGTGCTGCTTCTAATGTGGCAGGTGGAATTACTGACTGCTGTGCCTCTCTCTCTCTGTCATCACATCTGGAACGCTCTGTTATGTAAAACTCTCACAGTTTGTCAGACATAACACATGGGTGTCTGTCTAGCCGGCTTCTGTCTAGTCGGTGTGGTGGGTAGCTCAGGTATTCGGAGCTGTGATTGCTGTGGGTTTTCAGGTTCCTCAAGTAGTTGGGCCATAAAAATAAACAGCTCCTGGTTAAAGAATTAAGGGCTTTAAAAATTTGTATAAAAAAATATAAAACAAAATTTCCTAACAAGATAGGACAATAATAGCTAATACATTGCAAGTTATTTTCTGTGTAATCAGATGCACACATAAATTTTCTGATATTAGTGTGAACTTTCCTTTTCACTGGCAATATAACTTGCATTTTTGCCCATTTCCCTTCCTTCCTTTCCCTTTTCTCCCATTCTAGTTTCTTTTCCCTAAAAATTTCTCTCCGTTTCATAAGATTTATTGTACATTTTATACCTTACTCTTGTAATTTATCACACCAGGGAGATGATATAAAGTTTACATTTATCCAATTCATGAGCATGGTCTCAAGTTACATTCATTTACCTATAAAAGCCTCAAGTTTATCCTTCATCAGTAAGTAGAACTCCATACTTTTTGTGTTTGTTTTTGTACTGGAAATCAAACTCCAGATGTTGCACTTAGCAGGCAGACACTAAACTGTTCAACTATATTCCTGACCCTAAATTACTCTTTAATGTGAACATTTAATTTTGAATGGCAAGTTCATGAGGTAAGGCCTTTCATTTTACTGAACCCTTTGAGACACCACCGTGAAAAACCTGTAATGACAGCAAATCGACACATTTCAAAATTCAGATTAAAGTTCAAACATAGGTCACTGTCTTGGGTTACCTTTTTACTGATTGCTGGGACAAAATACCCAATACCCAAAATTAAGAAAGAAAAGGTTTATTTAGCTCACACTTTATGGAGGTTTCCGTCCATAAGTTGGCTCCATGGCACATGGCAGCAATTCAGGGAAGTGGAAAACAGCAGAGAGCAAAGGGAGGAG
>PVKA01020658.1:0-39983 GCA_004027165.1 Ctenomys sociabilis
AAACCAGGGATTGAACTCAGGCCCTTGCACTTGCCAGGAAGCACTTACTCCACTGAGCCATCTCCCTAGCCCCAAACAGTAGGTTCAGCCCCTAGCCGCATGCAAGGAGTCAGAGAATATAACCTTCATCAAAATATATGCTAATGTTTAAAATATTTTTTAAAAATTTTATTAGTATGTATCTGCGATCCAGAGTGCTTGTATTCATCAGCGGGAACTGTAACCCTACACATAACTCAATTCTCCTTTTTTTTTAACCATTCCTCTCCCCTCCTTTCAACCCATTTTCCCTTCCTCATTTACAGGACATTGTTTCCATTTTGTTCCTTCCAATCTCTTGCTTTTTAAAGTTCTTTTCCCCTTCTTTCCATTTCACCTCCCTTCCTTCGCTCCTCTTTACATTTAACCATGTTCTTAGCACTTTTCAATGTATATTGAGCATTTTTCTCTTTGTTTCCTCCTATGAAGAGGAATAATGCAATATTAAACTTGTGCATCTTAGTTATTTCACTTGAGATATAACAATTTATCTACCCATTCCTCAAGTTCATCATTCCTTATGGCAGAGTACTGGTACATTATGTATAAATATTACATTTTCTTTATTCACTCATCTGTTGATGGGTGTATGAGCTGTAGCAAAGATTTACCTATTATAAATTGTACTGTTATAAGTAAACATGGTGGGGCCAGGGATATAGCTTAGCAACATAAGCATCTGTCTGGCAAGTGCAAAGTTCCAAGTTTGATCCCCAGTACAGCAAAAATAAACAAACAAACAAATAAATACTGTTACATATGTATCATTATAATAAGATGCTTTAAACTCTTCTGGGAAAATGCTTAGAACAGGAAAAAGTGGGCCAAACTCTAGTTTTGGTTTTGTGAGGATGCTTTCTCCTGACATCCGCATTGGCTGTACCAATTTATACTCTTACAAAAATGTGGAATAGCTCCCCCTTGTCCACAGCCTCACCAGCATTTGTTACTAATGATTTCCTGATGCTAGAAATGATCTCTGGAATGAGATAAATATCTCAAGTGATATTTTAATTTGCATTTCTAGAATGGCAAGTAATACTGAATTTTTTTTTTTTTCACAGATTTGTTCGCAGTTTGTATTTCTTCATCTGAGAAAGTGTTGTTTCAATTCAGATGCCCACATTTGGACAGGATATTTAAATTGGGAGCATCTTATTTTTGAAATTTTTATATTTTCTTGATTCCATTTTGGCAGTTTATATATGTGGCCAGCAATAGATCCATTTCTTCTGAATTTTACAACAGATTCTCAAAGTAGGTACTAATGATCTAGACTTCTGCTGAACCTATTGTGACTTCACCCTTTTCATTACTAATTAAATGAATTTGGCACTTTTCTTTTGATAAGGTTGAGTATGCCTATTGTGCTTAATCTTTCAAAGGACTAATTCTTTGATCAATTGACACTTTGCAGTGTTTTTCTTAATTTCAATGGCATTAATTTTTGCCCTTTGTATGCGCTTTGGGTTTACTCATTCTTCTTCTAGAAACTTAAAGCTCAACATTAGGTTATTTATTGGAGGTCACTCTGTCTTCCTCATGTGAAAGTTCAGTGCTATAAATTCCCTTGTAGGACTATTTTGATTGCATCCCATAAGTTTTAGTATGTCAAACTGGCATTTTCATTTAATTGTAGAAATTGTCTCACTTCTTCTTCAATCTCATCTATGACCAATTGGTTGCTCAGGAGGGTTTCATTTAATTTCCATGCATTTATATACTTTTTGTGTTTTTGTTTGCCATTGATTTCCAATTTCATTGCACTGTGATCTGATAGCATGCATGGTATAATTTATTTACTTAAGTATGTTCTGTGAGTTATCATCTGGCCTATTTTGTAAAATGTCTTGTGACTTTCTAAGAAAGTATAGTCTTCTTTTGTTAGGTGGACTGCTCCGTAAGTACCTAATAAATTCATTTGTTTAATGGCTTGGTTCTGCTCTGTTTTTGTTTTTGTTTTTTGTCATTCTATTTGTGACAGTAAGGTGTGGCATCCCCCATTACAATTGTATAAGTACTTCTCTGGATTTTTCATACCCCATAGTGTTTTATACAGTTGGCTGTGCCGGTATTTGTTGCATGTATATTTATGATTTTTATCTCTTCCTCTTGGATTGTTCTATTAACAGGTATGTAATGACCTGTTTTATCTCTTGATTTGTCTTGGTTTGAAAGCCACTTTGGCTACAAGTGGAATAGCTACCTTTGTTTTCTCTGGGTTGCTGCTGCATGAATAATTGTTTTTGATCACTTGACTTTTAGTCTATGAATTTGTTTTTCAGTTAGATGTATTTCTTAGATGTAGCATTTTGGGGGATCATTTTGACAATCTGTATCTTCTAATTGATGAATTGAATCCATTCACACTGACAGGTATAACCAATAGGTATTGACTTTTCCTTCGCATCATATTACCTTCCTGTTGTTGATTCCCTATCTTTCCCTCCTATTTAATTGCATGCTTTGCCTGGTAGATTCCGTCTATTGGATTCTTGGTATTGTTGCCTTCATTGTCTTTTTCTAGAATATCTTTGTTGTGGTGATCAGGTTTTACAAAGGAATAGATTTAATGCAAGACAGAGAATTTATAGGATCATTTTATAATATTGACCCCCAAAAATCAAATATAGAGGAGCACAACTGATCTTTCAATGCACAAAAATCTCAAAGAATCCATCTGAGGGCCTGCATCCCATGGCAGTGTCTCAGGCAGGCCTGTATCAGAGATCTATACCAGAAACATCTACTACCCAAAGGCTGGTAGTAGAAACTAGAACTACTGCACGGGCATAGTAAAGAATCTGTACTGTAAGGCTGAGAGACCCAAACTGGACCCAGGAAGAGATGCTTCAGACAAAGTACAAAGCTCCCCCAAACAAAACAGCAGGCATCCTCAGCAACAGCAATGACCTGAATTCCTCTGACCACAAGAACAGCTGAATTCATTTAAAAAATACCAGCCTCAGCAAGCTTCTCCAGGAAAATCAACTGCGTGCACCTTCCCTACCTATTCTCTTTGCACGTCGTTTTGGTAGCAAACCTCGGGTGGATCATCCACACCCTGGGCCACACTGGCTCATCTCAGCTGAGTGCTCCGAGTTACACTTAGTTAATCCATCAGAGTCATCGTCAGGTGTTCTTTATCATGGAAGTATCTTATTTCTCCATCAGGTCTGAAAGATATTTTTGGGAGGCACATCATTCTGAGTTGGACATTGTTTCCCTTTAGGGTTTGAAATGCCTCACTCCCAGCTGTCCTTGACATAAGGGTTTGTGTTAAGAAGTCTGCTAAGATTCTGATGGGTTTTTCCTTTATAGGTGATATTTTTTTCTTTTCTCTTAAAGTTTGTAATATTCTGTTCTTGGGTTAAATTTCTGGAATCTTTAATATTCTATAACTTGGTGTAGTTTTCCTGATCATGGCTAATTGAGTTCTACAAGCCAACTAATCTATATCAAATTATTTTCCATGCTTAGGAAGTTTTCTGCTATGACTTCTCAGAATAGATATGTTTTTAATATTCTTTGTGGTGTCTTCTAGTTTTTCACTGATTCCAGTTCATCTTATATTGTTTTTCTTTGAATTGTCTCATAGTAAACAAAGAAAAAATAAAAACCAAAGGTGGGGAAAAAACAAAAGCAAAGAAAAAGTTTCTCTGTGATTTCAAACCTGTGGTTGTCTTCTGGAGTCTATAGTTTTGTGGCACGTCCAACTCAAAGTCTAAGTTATTTCTTTTAGAAATGTGTTGTAGTAAGTGACACACTGCCATTAACACCCTCAACATAAACTTCTGTGCTTCCCACACACTTATGCCGTAGGTTTGACCATCTTCTGAAGCAGTTCTGGAAGTCCTCCTTCCTGTCCAGTGCAATCAAAAATATAATGCATGTTGCTGCTGAGTGCCATCAGGTGGAAGGCAGGCTGTCAAAAGTTATGATGTGTACTTACCCTGCTTCTTCACTGTACCTGACACTATGAGCCCCCTGAATCTTCCCCAGGGGCTTCTGGGTCTTCATCAGAATCAAAGTAACCAGGAAAGGTAAGTTCTTTGAATCGGCTCATTACATCAGCACAACCGCAACAGCATAGCTGAAGACTCAGAAGAGTCTTCCAGGACTGCTGCACGAAGTGGGAAGCAAACAGCGGAAGTGTGTCTCATTAAGTAATGGGACAATTGAGTATTTGGGAGCTGGTGTTGATGATATGTTTTCCACTGTCATCATCTTTTTATTTAAAGATGTGTCCCTATGTTTGCATCACACCTTGTGTGGCTTCTGCTGATGCTCTGCTATAACTCCTGTTCATCTGGGCCAGCCCTTGTATTTGCGATTGAAGTCTAGCAGCTTGGCAGTGGCTTATTTCGTCTGTTGCGAGGTATGTGGGGCCGATGATGGGCTCTGACTTGCCCTCATGCACAAGAAAGCCCGTTTCTGAATATCTGCAACCTGCACACAAGCTAAGCTGCCCCCTGACTGATCCCTACCACTCCTCACCCCACTGTCCCAGTCATTTCTGGCCCATAGTCTGGTACATTTTCCTTTGGAAATCTTGATTATATCCAATTTATCTTTCCACATTGTCCCCATCTTGGATACAAGACTGGGGTAAAAGGTTTTTGTGAAAATACATACAATCGGTCCCCAAAGAAAGGACATTATATTTATGATTTTAGTCTTTCTCTACTATGTTTTAAATAAGTAGGTACTATAATTCATCCACATGAACAAGTGGAAAAGGGAGCTAGTCACCTTCCATGGTGACCTGAGTAGAAAACTGCCTATTTTTCTTTTTCATCTTCTTTTGTTTTTAATCTTCTTTCTGTCTGTCTTTTGTCTGCCTGTCTGTCTGTGGTACAACAATTAAAATCCAGGTCATTTGCACTGAACTACTTTGCCAACCATTTTTTTTAAATTATATTTTGAGACAGAGTGTCCCTATGTTGCTCAATTACCCTGATTGGGCTCCAATTTTCAATCTGTCTCGAAAACCTAGGATTACATGTGTAAGACATGAGGCTGGCTGAGGCTGCCTTCTACTGGAAGAAGAAAGCGTGCACCTGAAACCCAAGACACAGATGTGATCCGCAAGACCTAGGTGGGGCAAAAGCACCTCCACGGCTGGGCCAAGAACGAGGTAGCGTAGAGCAGCCACTTCCCACACCAGCCGGCTCAGGTGCGAGGAAGGTGAGCGGCGGGATCCTCCAGAACCCTTCCATCCCTGAGCTTCCTCCAGTCCGGCAGCTTTCTAGGCCTGTCTCACAGGAACAAAATCCAGGTGGTGAGCATAGTGTCTTTATCCTCAGAGGACAAGATCCGATGGCACAGGGAGCAGAATGTGGTCTTGAAGATATTACAGCTGTAAATTCTGTCAGAAATAAGAACAATGTGTTAAGATCACAATCGAGTTTATGAAATCCATGCTGCTGCCGGGGCCATGGAGAATGGGTCAAACTGTGTTCAACCTGGTAAAAATAAATATGTCAACTAGATGAATTAAGACACAGATGGTTTCTTTACAAATTTTGTCTACATTTCAATCCTCTCGTGCCACTCTCAAATTAACCTGTCTTCAAAGTGAAGGGAAGGTCAATAACCTTGAAAATAATAAAATGTTTTCCAAAAATAAAAATTGCAGTATAAGCACTAAAAGAGCCACAATGTGAAAAGGAATTCAAGTAATAAAATCTCCCAAATTTTACCAATATTCTATAAACATTTAATGAATAATGCCTTACACAATAAAAGTTATTCAGTAACATTAACATTTTAGTGTGGATTGAAAACCTGGTCTTGTAAATGGGGCTTTGGAAAGAAACAATGGGGAGAAATGTCTGAAAGGAAAAAAGCCAAAGGAAATAAACTTACAGTGCAAATTTTATACATGTGTATTACTTTATATTCTCTGGCATGATGAAAACACTGATAAAAACTTTCCCATTTCAAACATTCATATCTAGTGGAAGGAAATGTAGAGGGTCAATCATGCTTAGATAAACTGGCCGCAGACCTTCCAACAGATTTTAGACATAATTTTTACTTCAATAATAAATATGGTATTACATTTTGAACAGATTATGGTAGACTCTGCAAAGCATAATAATAGTCGATTTTCATCTCAATCTGCACTTTAGACATCCAGCTTCACTTTCATTCGAAGAACCTTCCAACTATTCTTGTCTCAGGAAAGTAATTTCACTTAATTACAAATACATCCACCTTTTAGTATGTCTTTTATGAAGTTGGTTTGTGCACTGTGTGGCCCCTTCACCGCGGGCTTTCTGTGCATTCTCTTTTGTTTACTCCTCAGGGACCAGAGGCGCATGGGCTGATCTGCCGCCACAACGCCTCCTCTACGGCTCATACTGTATGCGTTACAGCTTTGGCAGATGACTCAAGTCACATGTGTGATACCATGTCTAGTAAGATGGTAGTGTTCCTAATTTTAAATAAACAACTGGCTCTATTCATCTGAACAGAATTGTCATTGTTTCTGGAGTAAAAGAAGGCATTATTTCCAACAAATAAGCCAAAATACAACCAGCCTTGGGCTGAGCTTATCATTGTCTTGTTTTAGAATAATTTCCCCAAGCTTTCTTTCTGATTAATTCTATTAAGTTCTTCTGCCTGAACAAAATGTCAATACACTTTGTGACAATACTAAAGGCTTCCTTGAATGAGATATTCAAGGTCACACTGGAATGTTTATGTGCTCAGGGCATGTAGCCCATAATTACCATGAGGGAATGCTGGGTAGTGGTAACATTTTAACCTGCACTCCAATCTCAGAGAGCAGAAGCATCAACGAAGACTGAAGCCCAATTCCAACCTTGCAGAAGCCTGACCCCTGCAAGGGGAAATGACAGCTGATCTTCACCCACATAAGGGCATACGTTAGGCAGAACCAAGTCCCCTGAATATATCGCTTCTGAGGCCTGAATTCACACACTACGCTACCTAGCGAAGAGGAATGAAGGCTGAAATGGAAGTAAGCTTGCTAATCCTCTGACTCAAAGGTGGAGAAATGACGTTGGGTCCCCTAAGTGGCCAACAATATGCAAACTTCATCAGTATGGTAGAAGGTGTCAGAGCAAGAAAGGAGGCATAAACCAAGGAAGGTGGCTAGATTCTAGAAGCTATGCAAGTCAGGAATACTGATGCATTCTTACAGTGCACAGAAAGGCCTGCTGGCATGACACCCTAATTTTAGTACCTAGGGATCCATTCCAGTTTTCTGAATTACAGAACTGTAAGATAATAAATGTGCTCAAGAGTGAGGGAGCCTGTAATAGCAACAAGAGGCAATTATCATGGGGCATTTGAAACTAAGTTGATTCTCACGTATAAACTTATTGCCATATAAATGATAAGCCAGCCTTTATCATGATACTTGCAGATTATAATATCAACTTTAAAGAATTTTTAAAATCCTTTCAATAAAGATGTGCAAAAGAGAAAAACAAGATAATATCTTGGCTTAAAGGAAGCCATGCGTTAAGAATAATATCTGACAAAAAAATAAGCTTCCCACAGATAATTTAGAATAAATTAGGAAGTAAAGTAAAGCTATTATTGATTATTGCTATTCAAGTACAGACCTAAAAGCCTAATTCTTGGAAAGCTGAATTAGAAGGCCAGGAGACCCCGGCCAGCCTGAGCTGCATACCTCCTTCAGGACCAGCCTAACCTATATCACGAGACTCTGTCTCAAAAAGCAAAAATAATAAATAAATAAATATTCAGTATTTCTGCAATTCATATTACAGAGCACTAACAAGTGTTATTGATGCAGCATCAAATATTTAGTGAGTAAACACTTTGTGGGAGGCTTAGTTCTAGTGATGAAAACTATCATGTTACATGTTCTGAAAGGAATATATTCCTGTGACTGGAATATTGCCTGGAAAAGCAGCCAGAAATTGAGCTGGCTATTAATTTCTGAGAAAATTGGAGATATACATAAAAAGGAATACTGAACACATTTTTGCAAGGAAACGCCTTACGCAAGTACTCAGGTTGCGTGTAATGTTGCTTCAATAGTGAAGATGAGTGCGGGAATAATTGGCTCAAGTTTAGCATTTGGTAGAGGAATGAGTCGACAAAAAGATTATGAAGAAGATTGCAACAATGAATGATCACTCCTTGCATATTTACTCCTTGTACCAGTAGATGCATAGTTTATCCTCATACTCTAGGTATAAACTGTATTCCTCCTCTAAATTGGAGGTGTTAGGTATTGTGTCTCAGCTAAAGAAAACTAACCAAGACAGCATGTCACAGCGTAGAGCTCTTGCGACCTGGCACAAGGTCGTGCTGTATGCTGCAGTAGTTGCTATTGTTTTCTCTACTGTTCTTTGTAAGTAAATTAAATCAGTAGAAGATTCCAGAGACTACTACTTAGTGGGAGAAACTATTTTACAAGTAAGTGAATAGAATGGAAGCCTAGTTCTACTTGAGAACCAAATCTACCAGAGTAGTAGATGGGAGGGAAAGGAAGCTTCATCCAAAATTACCACTTCATTGTCTTACATGACCAGGTGGTGGAGAATGAAGAGGTCAGGCCTCTTGGCCAAGTGTGGCACAACATAGAAAAAGTCACCCAAATTCCAGAGTCTCATAAGGGAGCATCAGAGCCCTCTTTCTATCTGCATCACAGCTCAACAGCTTCTCTGCCCAATGCTACTCCATGCCCTATATGTGGTACCTTTAAAAATCACTCTTTGCAAACCTACTAATTTTTTTAATGTATTTGACACACAGTTTCACTATGCAGCTTATGGCAATTCTCCTGTTTTCAGTCTCCCCAGTGCTGGGATTATAGCCACGTACCACGCCATCCAGTCTCAGGGATAGAACCATGGTCCCTGTGCGTGCCTAAGCAGTCACTTAGTCCACTGAGTTATCTTGCCAGCCCTAACCTCCTAAAAATAATAGTCTTTGATAAATATAATTACAAGCACAGATAAATGCTCTGGTTAAACACTGATGGGATTGAAACAGTTAATAAAACTTTATGACATATTTTAGAGCAGTGGCAATGACTTCAGGAAAAATGTGTAACATTTTTTAGATCAATTCACACCAATCATAGAAAAAGTAAAACTTTTGAAAATAACCAAGTTATTAACAAGTTTATATAATTGATATATTTACAAAATCAAGTTGCATTCTAATCAGAAGAAAGCTACCTTCCACTTTCAACAACAGAATAGTAGTAGTTTCCAAATATCAGTTCTTTTTCTCTTGAGTCCAAGAAAAAATCAACTACTTTGATTTTGAAATTTGTTATTAGACTTTTATTGAGGACTCTGGCAGAAATATGTTTTCAAAATGCCAGTAAAGTGTAAGAGATTCACACATACACTTTTACATTCATAAGGTCAGAAATTTTATAAACATCTAAAAAAATATGAAATTTGGCTTTCATAGAGACTTACTTGTATTTTCCCAGCAATTGGTGATTTCTCTCACAACAGGGTGCCCTGCTTGGCTTCAGACTCTCAGGTTACTTCTTTTCAGGTTATTATGCAAGGCTTGGGCATTTTTATTTAAGGCCAGGTGTTCCACAGTGTTCTAGGTTCTACTGACTCAGATTCCATGGCAGTCCCATTCTCTCCTCCACTGTTTAAAATTTTCCAGGAAACTTTGTTGATTTTGATCTTGTTTGTACATTCAACAATTTAAGTGACTCAACTTTTTTTTTGTTTTCTAAATCTCAAGTTTTGTGAAAAAGTATATTCAGTCTCATAATAGCTTTAATATATTAGAGCTAATAATATATTAGTAATTAAGACTGATGTCTTATTGTAGTCGATTAGCTTAGTGCTCAGAAGCTGTAATGGCAAAGTTCTTGACCAGAAAAATAAAAAGGACACAGGAAGATGAAAGAAGCAAGGTTTCAAGTCCAGAGAATTAAAATTAGTTTCTTAAAAGAACTGACATTTAAAAAAACAGAGCAGTCTACCTATTTTCATTTTTTTTAATTTTAATTTAATTTTTGTTGTTATTGATTCAAGGAATCATTATGCAGGTTGGATTTGTGATCCTGCTATCTCAGCCTCCGCAGCACTGGGATTACAGGCACTCACCATCACTCCAATTTCAGTGCGGACAGAGTTCTGCTGAGCTATCCTCCCAGCCCTACTCTGATTACCTTTTTCTGCTTCTTTTGGAAAACAAGGTAAGTGGGGGAGCCCAGTAAATCAATAGAATAGTAGTAAAGGCCTTCAAGATTGTCTTCCCTGGACATTTTCTCCAGTTACACAGAGGTGAGACCAAATCAGTGGGACTGGGCCTCATTCAGTCTACCTCCGGAATTACTTCATCATCAGAGGATTGCTACTTGACCCATTGCAGGATAAAAGGGAATCCTGTCTCTTGTCACAGATCAAATATCTGGCCTTATCTGGCCTCACCAAAGAGAAAATAGCCGAACAAGCTCACAGTTAGGGTAGCTTCCATGAACCTGAAAGGAAAGCATTCTGTGATCAAAGATAGAAAAAGTCAGGTCAGAATATTACAAATGTGAAGTTTCCAAATATTGAATTCCTGATAATTAGCTTAGTGCTCAGAAGATATACTGATGGGGACCTTGAAGGGAAGTCGTAAATTAAAGATGATAGGGTTTCAGTGTGGAGAATAACTCAGGGTGGTGCTAGCAAGGCAAGACCTGAGCAAATACTACCTGTTCTACTTACACAAAACCAGAAAACTAAATTATTTGTTGTCAAGAAGACAAAGTAAAATATTCAATGATAATGTAGACTGAATTTCGTCTCCGATTCAATAAACCCATTTAAATGGAATCTTCAAGTTTTGTCTTCTCTACTCTAAGCACAGCTATGGTGTCTGCCCAAGCCATGTGTTCTTAATTCAGGGAGGAAGTTGAACATTTAAAAAAAAAGAAAGATGAATGGGTACGAAATAAAAACAAGAAATTTTAGGTGAGGTGAAGTTAGGTTGCAGTTTCCTGAAAGACACCGGGTACTATTTAAAAAGCTACTCATGCTGTCATACAGACTTCACATTAATTCCAAGAAAGTATCATTTATATAGCCGTCTAATCCATCACTAATGCTGTAGGGAGTAATCAGTGAGTTGCAGAAGACATGTCAGAGACCCGAGAACCCTTTTGAATGCAAAATAAATAAATAAATAAATAAATAAAAGTACCTTTATTACCATTTCAGCATAAACTATTTAATTCATTTTAAAGGAAATTTTTCATTGTAAATTCAATAATAATTTCTTCAAATGGGCATTGAGAATAATGAATCAATCAGCAAAACAGTTTGCTATCGCTAATCTCTGACAGAATGACATATTGGGCTGTATTTAAAGCACAGCATACCATTTATAAGACAGGATTTATGTATAATTTGTTATGTTCCAACAAAACAAATGCCAGTAGAATGCATGAGGAAATAATTCCTGCCATCCTTTGGGATCAGTTATCTTAAGAAAAAAAAAAAAAACTATTCACATTGGCATGAATGAGACCGTCTTACTGTAATTATGTCTTCAAACGTCACTGAGTCCAAGACGAGACCAACTGCCTTGACTTATAATCTAGTTCAACGGCAATATCATTGGCAAATCCCTGCTTTCAATTCCTTCCTTTTGCTAATGTAGCATCTCTTTGATCCTTTATACTGGACAGAAAGTGGCATTGCCCACAGCTGCAGGATGAAACACATAAAAGTATTTTAAAATGAACATGCCAGGCCATCACTTGTAAGCAGGTTCTATAAAAGGGTAGGTGAATTACTTATAGCTACGTGAAGGACACAAGGAGTGAGGAGCTATCAGAAAACCCATCATGTACCGTACAGTAAGAGCTACTCATTTGTCTGAGTCAAAGGCAAAACAGCCGTGAGAGTCAGGAGTACTTTGGTGTTAATGCTGACATGAACGGATTGAGGACAAAAGGTACTGTCACCATGCAATGAGAGTGGGTAATGCCTGCAGGAGGAGTGCATTAAGGGATGTCTCCTGACCTACCAGGGACCACACTGCTGTTGCTGGATCACCTGCCTGTTTGCTCATCCTAGAAGGGAAACAGCGCTGCCCGAAGGAAATGGGGAATGCTGATGTGAAGCCAGGCGCTAGGGTCAGAAGCTGTTAACCAAAGGATAGAAAGTGCTCTTGCCATGGTAGCCACTGGGGTGGCAACACTGCTCCCTCTCTCTGAGTGCCAATCCTCTTGCAAAGTGTCATCGTTAACAGGGATTTTTAGATTAAAATGCAGTAGGTTCCTAGGACTTGGTAATATGCCTGTGGGATGACACATAAGAGATGTGGTGTGAGAGGTAGTCTCGCTGAGCGCTGAGTCTGGACAATGAGGCAGGGCCTCAGCAACAGCTGCCATATTGCTAAAGTTCTTATCTACAGGGCAACAAAAGCCCTACAACTGGCCAGGTCTGGAAAAGGGACAGTGAGTCAGTCAACACTTGGCTATAAGACGTCCAGCTCCAGACATAATGGCATGATCAATGTGAAGCCCTATTAGGTGACAGGCTTCGGAGGAATTAAACCCACCCATCTACCTATCTGTAGATGGCTTGAGAATCCAGAGTGAGGCCTAGGGGCTCAGATGGGAGATCAATATTCCTAGAGGTGGGAGGCTAGTGGAGGGAGGACCTCAGATAGGATTGGGGCAGCTTTCCTCATACTGGTAACATTAAATATTTTTAAAATGATGTGTTTCTAGTATATCCCAAAAGTTTATGGGGTAATGTCTGGTCCATAACATACCTTATCAAAGACAAAAATCATCACATATATTATGCATACAGAAGATTGTTTTTAACCTCAAATGAGACTATTACAAAAATTTTACCGAGATACACAGCAAATATATGTCATCTATATGGCTGGCAAAGAGATTGTGGGGTGTGTACATGTGTGTGTGTGTGTGTGTCTGTGTGTGTGTGTGTATGAGGGGGGCTGTGGGTGCATGTGTGTGCGTGTGCTTGTGTTTCTTGAATGGCCACCTTTTCAGTAGAGAAATTGTATGAATACATCGTTGATTGAGCTAGAACAAATTAATTGAGAAGCTAACACACTTGATGAAATACATACATATCTGCAATGAGACAGTCCCTAATTGAGTAATTCACAGGCTCAATACCTTTGCGTTATGCTGCCTACATACATTAAACATAGCAAAAATGTCGGTATCACTAATTCTGGAGATAACGGGAGCACTGTTGCATGTCATTCAAGTGACAAACAATTGGCAGGTAGCTTTTATAATAGCAAGATGGATTCTCATATGGGATGTGTTGATTGCTTATGTCAGTCCCTTTGAAATTTAACAGCAGCCATAATTAGAGCTGTAAATCTTTTCTAACTATAATTAGATTACTATTTATACCCATTGTCATTTTTTAAACAGCCTGAGACACTGCTATGGAGTGAGAGAGTGAGATTGGCAGGGAAGGTGTACAGTCCCCTTAACCCAACAATCAGTGTTAAAAATTACCTGCGTGCAACTTTGTGAGTTTAAGTACAAAGTCTTAAGGAAATTATTTCAGACAGATGACTCCATGAAACCTTTTCCTGTGAAGGAACTGCCTTCCCCGAGAGCACACTGGTCATGTCGTGGGCCTCTCCACGCACACCTGGCAGTAGTGGTTATGCTACCTCCGTGTGCACCACACAGCCAAATGAGGCTACAGGGTGGGAATTATAGAAATCTGGTTTCTGTATTTTGCATCCCCCTGAATCTCAGGTCCTTCTTAAGGCATCTTTTTGCTGGAATCCACTGAAGTTACAGAGTAATAGAGGAAATACTCTGCTCATTTAGGGTACTGCAGGGCTGCTGAAGGCAGGGGTGGACTCCTGAGCTTTTCTCCCACCACCCTAAAACTGCTTGCTAAGATTCCAAATAAATACATTAATTACTCCAGGAGGACTCATTCTGGTTTCATATTCAGGAACATTATAATGCCCAGGGGCAATATTCTGACTCTGGACCAGGAATCAAATATGTTCAATCAGACCCTAAGATGTATTATACTATACCTTTGTCCTGCTCCTTGATTAAAGTCTAAATAAATATAAAGTCCAGTTTATCAATACACAGAGCCACCTTGACTCCTGTGATGATCAGAATGAGCTGCTCATTAAGTGATGGTGAACCAAAGAAATGAATCCAATGGATAGCAATATTTTGAACATGAAACAGGGAAGCAATTCTTTTGGTACTGGCACTGTTGGGCCTGAGGTGAAATGTTTTACACCACCATCATTCTTCACATTCACATCTGTTTCTATATCTGGAACTTGAGAACATTACACAAGATGATCTTTACCTGATTATTATCTTTAATGTCTGAAAACTCCTGTTATTAGGAGTTAAAGTGCAGCAAGTCTTCCACCTGCACATTTTTTTTTAAATGTATGTGAGCAATGACAGCATTTCTTCGCAACTCAGATGAGCAGAGGTGCCAGATAGTAACACGATGAAAATAAGCCATAAAATTACCAGAAGAAAACACATTATTTCTAATGCTATAACCTTGGAAAATGCAAAGCTTTTGTAAGTAGAACATGCAACACTAAAGATATAAAGGAAAAGAGCTACCTTGTATAATATAAAAATGGTGTAGTCTATATAGTGAGAAGCTCTATCTATCATTTATCTACCTACCTACGTATCAATCTATCTATCTGTCTATGTATCTATCTATCTATCTATCTATCTATCTATCTGTCTGTCTGTCTGTCTGTCTGTCTGTCTGTCTGTCTGTCTGTCTGCCTGCCTGCCTGCCTGCCTGCCTGCCTGCCTGCCTGCCTGTCTGTCTGTCTGTCTGTCTGTCTGTCTGTCTGTCTGTCTGTCTGTCTGTCTGTCTATCTATCTATCTATCTATCTATCTATCTATCTACCTACCTACCTATCTATCTATCTATCTACCTACCTATCTATCTTTCTATCTATCTACCTATCTATCTATCTTTCTATCTGTCTACCTACCTATTTGCATTGTTATGCAGGAAATACCCTAATATCTTCATCTATCCAAGCGCTCTGTTGTGCCCAACATTGATGTGAAATATGAAAAACAGCTTCCAGCTGTGTTGACACAACCATTGACTCCAGAACAAATACTGCCCAACAGATTTCTGAAGGACAGTTTCTTGTTTGGAAATAGAAGATGCAATTCAAGTTATTCAAAATTAAATTTTATGATTAAAATGTCTTTGGGTGAAATAGATGCCTGAGAAAGATAATACTTTCTGCATCTCTTAGGCCTTCACTGCAAAATTAGCTCAATGGTAATAGATTACCCATGAAATGTATGTATGTCATGATATAAGAGAAAGGGTCCTAAATTTGGAACCAGAAGCCTGAAATTTTAGTTCTCTTTGTCCATACAGCTGAAGCAAGTCATTTAATATCTCTAAACTTCAGTTTGTGAATACTGTCTTCCCAATTGATTATTTCCACATTTAAAAGCACTCAGATATGACAAATTGATTTAAATACTCAAAAGCATTGTTCTTCTTTGATATACCAGATTTTGTCAAGAAATAAGAAAACAAAACTCCAGAGTAGAAGAGGTTTTATGATTCAGACATGTATATATGATACTATATTGAAATAACCAATAATCATATCACTGAAAGTAGCCTTTATTAAGTAGTAAATATCTTATTGTATTTATCATTTACCTGTTTTTTCTTTCTTTTTCTTCCTTTCCCTCTACTTTTTAAGTTAAATTAAGCCTTCTTAAAAAAATAGCATCTTTGTAATTAAATTTAAAAACTAAATTGAGTTATAGATAGAAAAAAATAATTAGAAAATTTGGACCAAGATTTCACAAGATAAACTGATATGTATCTTTAACACTGATTCTCAAGTAATATTTTGATAACTTTATAAATTTATTCCATTTAGTTTCTGATAAAAATTTGACCCACAATAAACATGAATTCAACATTCAACTTTGTGTCTAGACAGTGAACAATAAAATTTGTCTAAGCACATGGCAACTCCCATACTTGAAGTTAAAGCATCTCCCTATATTAAGGGCCTGATTTACAGAGAGAATGAAAAATGGAATTTTTCAGCCCTAGACTTGCATTGATTCTGGGTAAAAATGTCACGCATGGATGACTAAAGTGTTTGGATGTTCTATACTTAGATTCTCAGAACCACTCATCAATACAGCCATTAACTCTGAGTAGTCTGTAGTGCAATAAATTATTAATGACAAGAATCAAGGTTTGTGAATGGCATGTTGTTAGAAAATAAACTTACAACAATAGTAAGGATGTGTAGTATTTTACTCTATTATTTTTGTTATTGTGCATTTGCATATGCAATGTTTTCTTGATCAGGAAAAATGTGATAGAGTACAAAAAGGATGTTGGACATTTCATATAAGAATGTGTCTTATACGTAAATATTATTCAACTTGTGCATCATGCTGGAACTAAAAATAGATCATGTGAACTGCTTTAAGCCGTTATCTTTCTTGAACAAGTATAATACGAGGTAATCTGAACGTCCAACAATTTTTTCAGACCAATTCTAGGAGAATACTTACCATGTCCACTTACTCCTTATCCATTTTCTGTTCACTCAGCTCAAACACATGTATATAATGATTCCCTCCTCTACATGAAAAGTATCAGCTTAGAAATGACATCACTAAGAAAAAAAAAAAAAAAGAAATGACATCACTATTGCTGTATTTTGTTCTTTTAATAAATATCATAAATCAAGTAGCTCATAAACAATGAGACTTATTTCTCTGGTTGTGGATGCTGCAAAGTCTAAAACAAAGAAGCAGGACAGATGGGTGCCTGGTGAAGATGTGAATGTGAGTTGTTAGAAAACACCTTCTCCTTGCATCTTCACCTAGCAGAAGGAAGGAATGTGCTATGCTGGGGCCTTTTCATATACGTATACATGGATAGGGACATGAGTTTCAATCATTAGGCCTCTTCATTAATGATCCTATCACATCCTGAAAGTTCAACCTCTAGTACTATGGTTTTCAGCTTATGAATTTGGGGTTACACAAACACTCACACCATAGTAACCATCAACCAACCCAGCTCTTTATGCTGTCAGGGTAGTTCCTAAACACTTGCATTTTGTTGAACTATAGATTCTCACAGCTACAGTCTCTCCCACCTATAGTTCATATATAGTTGGTTGACAAACCGCCACAGTCATACAAGTAAAGTAGGACTTCTACCAGTTTCTTATTTCCTTCTTGTATTTCCCACTGCATAATGATCCAACTCGTGAGAGCATCTCGAGATACCACAACTCTCGCATCTTAGTAGGTGTAAGGTGGATCTCCTTGTGGTAGAGCTGACACTACCACTGTATCAAGTTGTATTAATGAAGTCAGTTTTCCTGGGCACAAATCAATGTTGGAAATAAAGGTCCAGAAGTATAAATGAAGCACAATGCATATGACTCCAAAAATTATTGAGAGTACTGATTGACTGACAACAGACAACCAGAATCAGAATCATGAATTGTTGGGGTTGTGGTGTGAGAACTACATATGATACAATAGATATCCACATGCATACAAGGTTTTATATATTCCTCATGAAGTGCATGTTTTGTATCTAAACATATACTTTTTTGGAAACAAGCATCATTTTGATAAATACATTTTGTGTATGTCAGTGCTAAATAGTACTTATCTTCAGTAATACACAAAGAACATTATGGCCATCACTAAAATGTTAATCCATTATGTTATGTTTTAATGAAATATATGAAGATAATAATGAGTCAGATTAAACAAAAAAAGGATGATTTATCATTTTGTTTCAAAAACAGGAAGTAGGTGATTCTGATTTTTCTCCTATATTCAAGTAAAACTTTATCTCTGTTTTAAAGAAGCTTTCAAATGGGATGATATGTATCTACTACTTGGATTGTCCTACTTTTCATTAAAATATTTTAAGAAGACTATGTGTAGAGTTACACGAAAAGATACGTTCATCTGTCTGGGTTGATACCTACTCATGGTTATCTAGTAACTTCTTCATAAGACAATGTGTTGATCCCAACATCCACCCATATATGACACCATCATACTCCGAGTTGCTCACAGAAGCCAGACAAAGCATCACAATTAATTTCACTGAAATCTGTAAATTCTGTGGATTCCCTTAAAAACATCATAAGAATCTTCTTGATTTTTCTCTAGCACTATAGGTCAAATCAGCATCATCACTTCCCTAGAGCCCTAATTGATCCTGCTTGACCTTTCATTGATCCATTCACAAAGCGCAGCCCAATGATCAATGAAGCACAAATTGCCTAAAATTAAATAATATATTTCTAAACCAATATAAAGTCTTTATCATGACCCAAAAGGCTCTCTGCAATCTGAATCCTCCCTACTTCTTTGAAACTTATACTTCACTCCTTTCAGACAGCAAGAATAATATTTGAATTTTTGGGGAAAAAAAATTCTCCTCTCAGAAAAGGCAAACTTTATTTGCCTATCTATAGATTTATAACTTTATGAAAATATTATGGGAGAAATTACCTATTAGTCAAAGAGCTACATAAACATATTTTTCTTACATTCAAGTATCTTTAAAGTACTTGTTTGCCCCTGGAGGAACCTGATTTTTTAATGTGTCCTTTGAGTTCTGAGCACTCCAAGTAATACGGTCCTGCCTGGCCTCTGCAAAACATGAGCTTGTTCTTTTACTTGCTGTATGACTTTTTAAATGTGTTTGTGAAAAGAAAGTGAAATATTACTTATAAATAATGTCTTGCTTCAACATTTTTCAACCAATGACATTTAATACATCAAGTCCTAGTTATTTTTCTGTAGCCTAATTGTTTCCACAATAGTACAAAGTTAACTTTTTAGTAGTGAATGATGTCCCTGATAACCACCTCTTCAGAAAGTAATGATTTGATAAGAAACAGCAAGTATTTTACTGCCTTGAATCTACCATACCGTTTGGATCCCATATTTTGGAAAATTATGAAAATAGACAACAAAGACAAAAAACTCACATAATTTGGCAAAATTCAGGGGTTAAGAAAGAAACTTTTAAAAATCCATAGAGATTAAGAAGTTGGATACACACCCAATACCTCTTAGTGAACATTTTTTTGATGAGTTAAGTAGAAATGAATCAGAAACACATGAACTGAATTTCCTCAAAGAGCATATAAGTTTAAAATGGAAACAGCAATACCTTTCAGAAAAATATATTATGGTTTCTATCATGACCCAAACATTTATATAATAGCTTGAGCTATTTCACAACCTGTTAAATACTCTTGCATCTAGATACATCCAATCCTGTGAACATTTTTCAATAAATAAGGACTGCAGTATCACTCAGACTTAGTTTAGTATGGAAAATCCCTGATCTTAGAAGAAATTTTGACAGTGTCAGAGGTACAAAAGACATTTGGTGTTTCTAGCACATAAAATGCTAAGCATTATTTTTTTAAGATATGATAGAAAATGGCTGTCCATTCATTGTAAGAGGGTAATAAATATATACATTTGCTGGTGCCCACCAGAAACAGAAATTAACCTTTGCAGGAGATGGGTAAACATCCCTGTGCTAAAACTATGAGTGGTGAAAAAATTTACACTGCAAAGAAAAAAATAAGGGCCAGAAGAAAAAACAGATTTCAGAGTTTATGTAATCATGTTTGAATCTGAGTAAGTATAAATATTGACTATGTACACTGAAGTTAGAAAGAAAAGTTTCAGTAGGTTTAGATTTTGGAATGTAAAACACTGTCACAAGGAATAAATTTGCCCAAGTTCTTTCAAACTATAGTTCTCTTTTCTTTTAAGTTTAAATTTCCTCCAAAAAGTTCAGTAACTTTGCAAGCTTGTGGTGTATAAGATTGAATAAATCGGGATGTACGTACAGACATCAAAATAGCTCAAGATATTACATAAACGTTTGCATTGTGTAGAATTAAACTCTTTCCAGACTCTGACACCAGTGGCTTGCTTTTCCAGCTAGGCATCTGCTGGAAGCTGAGCTCCAGCCATCCCATTCCCCAGAAATCACAGAGTACGGAAAGTTTCTCCCAGCTATTTCTTTAATAAGCTGTACATTTGAAGAACAGCTTTAGATCCACAGCAAAGCTGATCAGCACTTTCCCATACACCTGACCTTGCTCTCGCGAGGCTTCCACTTGCACATTTCCCTGCAAGAGTGTGTGTGGCTCCTGACGAGCTCACAGATAATACGGCAGCAGCGTTCAAAGACTGCAGACTATGGTAGCATTCATTCTTGGTGTCCATTTTCCGCTTGGTAGAATATGTTTTAATTTGCATTTCTCTGATGACTGATGACACAAAGCATCTTTTCACATACTTTTTCTCATCTTCCTGATGAGGTGTCTATTGAGATCTGTGGCTTCCTGGCAGGTTTAAATTTTTTTTCATATGGTTTAGACTTTTATCAGCTGTGTCTTGTACATATTTTCTCCCAATCTGTAGTTTGTCTTTTCATTCTCTAGACTGTGTCCTGTGAAGACTAAGTCTTTTCATTTAAAAGAAGTATGGCTTCTCAATAATTTCTTTTGTGGATTGTGCTCTTGGGATCACAAATAATTATTAATCAGTGCTAGCAAAAAATGAAACATGCATGCTTCAGAGGGCTGTTTGTAACATTTAAAGCTCTAAAGGGTTTACCATCACAGTCTTAAACCATCATAATTTTCTCCCACCCTATCTTCAGGGAATTTTATGATTTTTCTCTTTAATTCAATGCATTAATCAATGTTGAGTTAAATTTTATGAAAAATCTAAAGCCTGTACCTAGATTCCCAAAGTTACATATGGATATGTAGTTGTTCCAGTAACATTTGTTGAAAAGGCTACTTTTTCTCTATTACACTGACTTCAACTCTTTATCAATGATCACTTGGATAGATGGACAGATGATACATAGATAGATAGATAGATAGATAGATAGATAGATAGATAGATAGATAGATGATAGATAGATAGAGAGAGAGAGAGAGAGAGAGAGAGAGAGATAGATAGATAGATAGATAGATAGATAGATAGATAGATAGATAGATAGATATGCTCTGTTTCTTTTTCCATTGTCTTATCTGCACATTGTTTCAATAGTACCACACTGCTGTGATTACAGCAGCTTCATGGTACGTGTGATCAGACAGCACAGTCCTCCAACTTTGCTCTTCTCTGTTGGGTGGATATTTTGCCTCTACACATAAATTTTAGAATGAGTTTTTCAATATTCACAAAATAACTTCATTTCCATTGGGATTATATTGAATCTATAGATCAATTTGGAAAGACTGACAACTTGAAAATATTGAATCTTTCTACCTATGAAAATAGAGCCTGCATCCGTTATTTTTGCTTTTCTCATCAAAGTTTTGTCCTATGGTTTGTGTATGCACTTAGAATTTTACCTTTGTCATTTTGATTAATGCCACTGTAAATGTGGATATTTCAAATTGTAGTTGTTCATTTTTGTATGTTAACTTTGAATGCTACAACTTAACTATATTACCCATAAATTTCGAGATGTTTTGTCTTTTCTTTTCCCTATGTGAGTGATCAGATCTTATGTAAATAAAGAGAATTTTAGTTCTCCTTTTCAATCAATAACCTCTTTTTATTTTTCTTATCCTGTTGTATTAGTCATGCTTTCTGACATGACTTGGAAAAGAAGTGGCAAAAAGCACATTTTTCCTGTTTCTGATCTTCATGGGAAAGATGAAGACCAGTTCTCACCTTTTCACCACTTCTGCTTATGTTAGCTACAGATTTTTGTAAATTTTATCTTATTCTGCTTTTTTTTATTTTATGTTTTAGAGAAGGGTCTGCAGGGTGTTCAGGGTCTCACTACTAAGTCGATCTCATAGAGATTTGCCTGTTTACAGCCTCCCAAGAGCTGAGATTACAGGCGCAGGACCGGCAAGGCAGGCCAAGGGATCAAAACCCCTGCCCCTGTGTAAATTTTAAAAGAAAGGTTGAGGACATTTTTTCTGTATTAATAGTTTACTGAAAGATTTCATCATGAATGCATGTTGAATTTTGTCAGTTCTTTTTTCCATCTGTTGTAATTTCACGTGATTTTTCTTATTTGACCTGTTGTGCCAGATTATATTTACTTTTAAATATTAAACTGTTCTAAGCATTTGTGATAAGTTCAATTTTGTTATAGTATATAACATTAGTAATTTGTTGGATTTTATTGACTAATACTTTATTTACAATTTGTGTTTCTGTGTTCATGGGAGTTACTGGTGTGCATTTTGTATAATGTCCCTGCTTTTCCTATTAGGAGAGTGTTGGCCCCATAGAATGAGTTGGGAAGTATCGCCTCTCCTGTCATTTAAAAGTAATTGTAAAGGGTTTCTATCACATTTTCCTCAAACATTTGACAAAATTCCTAAGTGAGCCCACATGGGAGTGCTTCTTTCTCTTTGAAAACTTTAACAATAATAATTCAATTTCTTTAATAGAAATGTCTATACAGATTCCCTATTTCTCGTGAAAAATTTGGTAAATTGTGTTTCAAGTAACTGGTTTATTTTACCTAATTTATGAAATGGGTAGGTACAGTGTATTCATAGTATCCCCTGTTTAGAGTTTTTAAAATCTGTCAAATCTATAGAAATCTATGATATTAGTAATGTATGTCCCATTTCTTTTTATCTCACCTAGATTGGCAATAGGCACATCACTTTTGTCACTCTTTTCAAATAACCAGGTTTGATTTTGTGGTTTTCTCTATTGATTACCTTCTTTCAATTCTATTGATTTTTTTTTTCTAATATTAGTTTCTTTTTCACTCTGCTTACTTTGGATTTAATTTGCTTGCCTTTTCTAGCTTTCTGAGGTGGAAGATTAGATTATTGGTTTTAGGTCTTTTTTCTTTTTAAATTCAGCACTACAAATTTCTCCTATGTCCTGTTCCCATGTTTTCCATAAATTCTGATAAGTGATGTTTTCATTTTAATAGTTCAAAATATTTCTACATTTCTCCCAGCATTTCTTTTCTGATCACACATCATTTCGAAGTACATTTTTAAATTATTTTGTAATTTGGGAATTTTCCACTGTCCTATTATCAATTTCTGTTTGAGCTACTGTTCCTCAGATTAATAGGTATAGTTATACAAGATTGGACAAATAATTGAATATTACTGCTTACTTTCAAGAAACCTTAATTTTTTCTCTTGTCCTTGTTTTGTTTTACCTTTTACTATTCTAAAATCTATTTTTAAATTTTTTAATAATTTTATTGAGAAACAAATAGCAACGAGACTTTCAAAACTGATTAGTAGGACAGTTTCAATAATTAATACATTGCATATTGTTGTCTTCTTAGTGGCTATTCATAGTACAAGAAGCAGCCATGATATCCTGTCCACAAACACTATTAGTACAAATCTTTCTATTCAATGAATTAAGAGAAAGTAACTGTATATCCATCCTAACTATTTTGAATATATAGATACAAAATGGCCCTTCATTTATATCCCCTTTTTTGTTTACTTCTGTCAGAAATGGGTATTCCATTGCCGTTTAAATATTGTAGGTGTGTGAATTCAGCAAAATAATGCAATCTAGTCCAATAGTCCATAACAGAGTATCATGCATGTTGTTCCCTGTCCTTTCTGGTTTAGTAGTTAATCTGTCCCCAACTTTAATTTAGGGACAACTTCAATCTGTGGTTAGTTATAGGGTTTCAATTTAGGGAAGCTGTGTCATTATTTTTGAACTATTTATTTTGTTCCTTTTATTCTTTGCTTTTTTTCTGGTATCCCTACTCTATGCATATTACTTCTTTTGTAATTACCCCATGCCTCATGAATATTCTATTCTGATTTCTTTTTACTTTTTTAACTCTTTACTTTTCAGTTTTGAAGGTTTTATTGAGATATCTCCAAACTGAGAGATTCTTTCCTCTGTCCTTCCAGTCTACTAATATGACCCTCAAAATAATTCTTCATTTATTTTAGTGTTTCTGACCTCTAGTATTTCAGGTTTTATTTTCCTGGAATTCCCTTCTCTTTGCAGGCATTTCCCTTGTGTTTTTGTATCCTACCTCTTTCAACCATTAGATTTCTCAGCGTAATAATAATTCATTTAAATTCACCATCTGATAATTCCAACATCCCTGTCATATACCAATCTAATTCTGATTGTTGCTTTGTCCCTTCAAACTGAAGACTTTTTCCTGTAGCATGTAATGTTAATATAGAGTGTGATAAGCCCACCATGGTATACTGGGCAAAATTTTGATCAACACAATTTCAGTGATGGGCTACTAAGGTGGGATACAGGACAAGCATGCTGTAGTCTTAGAATCCAGTCTCAGTCTACCACTCCTCTCAACAATGAAATTCTAATGCCCCACCTCACAAATGCAGGTGGCATAGCAGGACCACAAATGATGCTGGCTGTCAGTTGGGCTGTGATAACTTGTTTGGCTTTGGTTGAACAGTTTCTCCTAAGGGCAGGCCTTGTTAAGAGCAAGATGCTCTACTGCAGTAAATCTCACAACGGTTCCTTCCTTTCTCATTCCCCTATGAAAGCAATACTCTGTTTTCTCTGATATTCACTGTAAGAATCAGGTCTTGCTCCCAGAAGTTTTAAGATAGCATAGGGGTCCACCTAAGATAGAACCTTCTTGCAGTTTCTGACTTTCAGCACTGTTTCATTGAGCCTCTGGTAATTCAGAAATAATGGTTAACATTTCACTGGCCCATTAGGGGTTCTCTCAGAGTCTATGCCTTGGTAGTTTTCTACTTTGACAAATTATAATTCTCTTAATCTATCTTCCTCTCCCTCTCGAAATGTATGTGGGTGCTACGGATTTCTCCTGTGACTTCTCTTCACTTTGAGATCTGAAAACAGTTACTGCATTCTTTTGTTTTCAGTATTCTCTAATTTCTAATTGTTGGGAAGGAGTGGTGACTTTCAAGTTCTTTTTCTCAAGGATTTTTAAATCTTGAGTATTATATGCCCTGCTGATTTCTCTCAGGATACATTAATTTGATCCAGGCATGTGAGGTAGAAACAAAGCCCGGTATGAGGTTTTGAAAGACAGCAATCTCATCCTTCATATGTCATCATAAGCCTTTTTGCTCAATATAACATTGTGGTGAGTAAGGCAACAAATTATTTTTTCTTTAGTCATATGCCTGCAAGTATTTTGAGATTTCCTTCAGGTATTATAAGAAATGCACATCAAATTGAGCTTCATTTTGTGTTGATAAATTACACAAAGAAATAAATAGAAATTCCATGGTTACATTAGGGACCTATAATTGAAAATGTCACCATGTGTTAGCACCCAAGTTACTTATGAACCTATCTGTTCAGCTAAATGTCAGCTTTTGATTGACTACGAAGATGTCGTGTGAAGCACCGTGTCCATGTCTGACTCCATGGCATATGGGAGAAATGAAAGCTTCTGAGCAAATCCATTGTTCTTACTTTCCCAATTACGCTGCCAGGGAGGACCATAAAACAACTTCTCGAGTTACTGATACATAATATGCTGATGCTCTCTGGGATCTCGATTCCTTTAATAGTCCTTCCCAAAGTTATATGTGTTTATTTCTCTAAAAGAATGCCTGACACTGGGTTTTAGTTTTTATATGGCCTATAGATGCTGCTACGATGCTCGAAAGTAGGCGGAAGTTAGCAGCCTGTTACGCTGGTACGGTCCTGGCATCAGCTCAAAACAATTATTTAGCTTTAAAAAGTCACTCATAGCTTTTAATAGGGGGGAAAAAATCTCATTATTGAACACCTTTTTAAAAATCTGCTGGACATAGAATATTTAAGTGTTTTTAGTGTTTATTTTTTCCATCCTGATGATTGACTAGCAGAGGACTTCCACTAAAATATAAGTACTGAGACTGAAAATTCTGGTAGTTGCTCTTGAATCAGAAGTGCAAACAGCCCCCGCCTTACATTGGTTCAGGCGGAGTTTGGGGTTTAGAATGACAGGAAAGCAACCCGCATGCAGTGAATCTCTACCTGGAACCCTGAGTTGGGGAAGGCAGCTGTGTCAGGCCATAATCAACTGCCAGAGCACCAAGGAAAATGCCCCAATGTGTGTGTTACACAGCTGACAGGAGCATTAAATGCATTTTGAACTCTGGTGTTTTCAAATCACCACGGGTTTACCAGGATCTAGATGCACCCTAACTTAAAAAGCACCGGTAGAAATATGTTTTGATTCGCTCTTCAAAAAGGTAGAATTAAAGTTTTGATGGAGTGAGTGACAATCTAATGAAAACTGATGACAGTGACTTAAGTATGATGTAGAAGCCACAGGTAGTCCCTCTCGCACAACAAAAGATCAGCCAGGAGAGGAAAGGTACCGGGTGCTTTTGCTTTTAAAGAAATATTTTTTTACAGGGTCCTCAAATTTAAAGACCAAATTCAGAAATGGGCATCTGAGATGAATACACACTTCTCAGAGGATGAAGTTAAAGAAGCAAATAAATATATGAAAAAATGCTCTACATCGCTAGCCATTCGTGAAATACAAATAAAAACAACACTGAGATACCACCTCACTCCAGAAAGAATGGCTATCATAAGGAAATCAACCAACAACAAATGTTGGAGAGGTTGTGGGGAAAAGGGAACAGTTCTCCACTGCTGGTGGGAATGTAGACTGATACAACCACTGTGGAGGTCAGTGTGGAGAATCCTCAAAACAGTAGGACTAGAAATCCCATTCAAGCTGGCTATCCCCCTACTGGGAATTTTCCCAAAGGATCTGAAAACATTGTATCATAGTGATATATGTGTACCTATGTTTATAGCAGCACAATGTGTGTTAGAAAAATCTTGGAAACAACCAAAATGTCCATCACATGAGGAATGGTTGAAAAAGATGTGGTATTTCTAGATAATGGAGTATTACTCAGCTATTAAGAATGATAAGTTTGAAGCATTTTACTGAAGTGGATGCCACTTGAACATATACTCATAAGTGAAATTAACCAGATACACATGTGTAAATATCATATAGTCTCCCTAGTTTAACAAGTGAAAAGCAGAAATACAAAAGGAAACTTACAACAACTAAAATCAATTGAGTCAGATAAGGCAAAGTGAATGGCATGCGCTGCAGGATACTAATCAGCTTTTCTTCTGGATGGTTAACAATCTAAGTTCACAGATCAAAGTTGGAGAAATAGAAGAGCCATGAGGCCAGCCAACATTTTGGCCCCAGCCTTTCAAGGTCAGCGAAGACTCAAGACATAGGAGAACCTGTACTGCAACATCATGAAGCTCAGTTGAGCTCCAAATTTTCTGAACAAGGAGATTATGGAGCCACAGAGGAAAGAGATGGAAGTTCTATAGTGTGCCTGGGGAGGGTCACATGGAGAGAAAACGTTCTCTCAAGCTCTCACAGAGAGCAAACTGGTCAAGCATTGGCCGTGACTCATCCACATGGATGACATAGACAAAGGGTCTACAGAATAATGTACAGGACTACAAGATAAACCCTGAGGGGACTTCACTGACCACATAAGAAACATAAGGTTCATGTGTTGGTATATAAGTCTTGCTCTATCTAGGTCTTAACCATTCAGCAGAGAAGTATAAAAATGAAGTATACATCGTGGGGCCATAATATTAAGCTGAGCTGTAAATGGCTATGGTCGACATCTTCTTTGGATAGCTCACTATTGTTGTGGAATGCTGGACTGTGTTGGATTGTGTTGTCGAGTTCAAGCACTTAAGTTAGTTGAATGACAATGGAGTGCCCATCTTTGACAGGTGTAGACAAAGGAAGGGGTATAGAAAGAAAAATCATGATGTGTGTGTATAGACAGTACAGTTGGGATAGATAACGCTATGCTTCTACATAATCCTATGAGAGGCAAGATCTGCACTAATGGTGGTTGGACAGGATATTATGTCGGCTTTTAGTACTATGGTCATCCACTAGGTAAATAATTATTGAATTTTTGATATACTTCATGTATAAAAAATAAGATAAGTAAACAGCTACACTCTTAATTTACTGATAAGAGACATCTGCTATAATAATGTCTCTAAGTATAATATCGTATATGCACCTTGTACAATACCAAAACATTATGAAAACAGTTTTCAATGTATTGTTTTATTGAATCTGTCTTGTTAAGGTGTCTTAAAACTGTCTGATTGATATTTGTACTTCAATAAAATAAAAAATAAATTAAAAAGAAAAGTAAATTTCAGAACCATGAATATTAAAATGTTTAAGAGAATACGTATTTTAATTTTTGATATAGAATAAGAAACATGTTTTGCTATTAAATTTTCGTTAGAATTTCCATTACATTTTATATTGTTATAAAATATATAAATATGAAATATGTATATAAATATATTTTTTAAATCTAATGTATTTCTTCATTTCAGAGATACATGATCATAATAATAAAACTGAGCCAAATATTAAAATAAAGAAATATTTTTTTAATTTTAAAAATGGTTTTATTTAATGTTTTCTTTATTTATTCATTTATTTTTTAAGTCTTTTAAATTATTTTTATTTACAGTGTTTTAGTCATATCTTATACATGAGATGATCACTTAAAATTCAAAAGTCCATTATTTTTTCAAATTTTATTGAGAAACAAATAGCAATGAGACAGTTTCAAAACAGGTTAGTAGGATAGTTACATTAATTAAGCGTTGCATATTGTTGTCTTCATAATTACTGGTTATTCATAGTACAAGATGCAGACATGATATCCTGTCCAAACACTATTAATACAAAAGTCTATTATCACTTCTAATTTTAAAGTTTAATGTTAGGAACAACATTTATGGGCAGGACACTGCAAGAAAAAGAAGTAGTGTGAAATGGCCCTTCTTCTAAAAGACCTGGCAAAGTCTTCATAATAAACTCTAAGACACTGAATGTCTTCACTCTCTGACTTTTACCACAGTAAAATAAGCAGATATTCTGTTAGACAGCTACACCAAAGAGGAATAGTTTTGCCTCCACCCTCAGTGTCATTAATGACCTTTGCTAACAAGTTCAAAGTTCACTTTGTAGCATATATTTTATTTGTATATATTTAAAAACTTATACATGCAAATTAGTTACTATGTCAAAACTATTTAAGAGAATTCAATGAATTGATGCAGGTGAAGTATACCAAGCAAAGCTACGCCTGATACATAAGGAGAGCTGAACAACTGTTAACTATTTTTGTAACAAGACAGAGGCTACAAAATTATTTCAGTGCAAGCAATTCAGATTTGCAAGAAAGGCTGAAATGACACCATGGAACTAAAATCTAGGGAAAAAGATGTCCATGAATATCGTTGGAACATTCTTATTGCCCAGCTCTCCCTCAGGAGTTTATCTTAATAAATAAGAGGACAAAAGTTTTGCTCTTCACTCTGTCAAAGTCTCTCATAAGACATTACTTTTGTATCATACATGACAGTCCACCAGTGTATAAAGAGTCTTGTCCCCAACGGACACCAGCCTGATAGTGTAGTGGGAAAGAATGCATGCTCTGGTGACATTCTGCTATAAAACAATTCAGTATGGGTCAGAGAGAAGGAATGAAAATTTTCATGCAGACTTTATGAAGTGAACTTATCTTGAACCCATGGAAATTTCTGAATTTCATTTCAGAAATCGCAGCATAACAACAGTGTTAGCCTCCCTTTAAAGCACTTACTCATGTACTATTTATGACAATCATGTCATCAAGGAAAGGCCCTCTGGTAGAGCTAGTTGACCTTAATTTAAAACCCTGAAACCAAAGAGCTTGGGAGAAAGTCCCCCAGCTCACTTCTGCAGTACAGTTGGTTTGACTTTCACTTTAGAAATTGTGGTCAAAGCAAAGATACAGTTATGTGAGCACTTTTAAATAAAGAATCAGTGTTTGACTTTGGGCCTACATACTTACTCCTCAAACAAGGTGGCATATAATATTCTAAACATTGGGTGTAAAACACAATAAACCAGACATTTTAGCCATTTTCACTGATGAGATGAGAGTTTGTGATACAACAGAAAAGGTTATAAAGCACAGAGAAACTAACATTTTTAATGTCAATTATCTGCAAAACCATGACAATAATCTATAAGCATTACCATTTGAAACTCTCCAAAACAATTTCTTAAAGATAGATTGTGTTGGGCCTGTGAGATAGCTCAGTGGACTAAGTACCTGCTTTGGCAAGTGTAGGGACCAGGGATTGATCCCTGGTTCCTCATGCTGTGACAGTCCTACCCCTGGGGCAAGAAGAACCTGCAACTGAGTCTGGGCATGGTGGTGCATGTCTGTAATTCTAGTGCTGGGAAGGCTGAAAACAGAAGGATCACTAAGAGCCAAGCTGTGTAGTGAGACCCTGTACCACATATATAAAAGAAAAAGTTCATAGATCATGTTAACCTTGCTTTAAAAATCAGAAAACATAAGTACAGAAAGATTAAGTAACATAGATAATCTTACAGGGATCATTTGTTGTTTATGTCCTGGTTAAAAATATGATAACTCTCTTGATTCTTCTTCTAAGCAACAACACCTTTGAAAAGCTACATCATTCCTCTGGCTCATTTCTTCACTTCTAAAATACAGGAGTTTTTGGCAAACCAAATCTAAAATATTCCTCATGATCATGTCTTTGCATAATCCCTTCCCCTATTTCTTACCAAGATATGAGAAGATTTTCAAACATGAAAAAATGATGACCACATCCAAGATCATAACGTCCTTCAAAAAGGTTCTTGATGTGAAGATTCTTGATGTGAAGATTCTCTGGTTGATTTTGAGGACATAAGGTAAATTCTCAGCTGCTACAGAGGAAAAGTCATACTGAAAGGAGCGATAATGATCTCAGGCCCACAGCAAGCTAAAAAGGAGGAAGAGGAAGAAAGAGAGAAAGGGGAAGGAGAAAAGGTACGGAGGGAGGGAGCTTTTGGTGACCTACAAAATACTCAGTGTGGACAACAATCATATATACATTTAGATGTAATCTTAGAATTGGATTCTTTCCCAAGAAAGTCAAGGAAAAAAACATACCTGACAGTTTCACAGATGAAGTTGTGACTCAAAGATAGAGCATTTGCCTAGCATGTGCAAGGGCCTGGGTTTCATCTCCAAGACCAAGAATAAATAAGTAAATGTTCAGTACAGCTTTGCAAGAGACTCAGTTAAGCCAAACCTAGATACTACTTTGCATAACTCTGTTTCTATTGACTTTTGGTGAAATTTAGTATCTACCATAGCAAATGTATAGGTATTGAGCATATTTGGGGGGTAGCAATTCATCATCTAGTATTCTGTGCCTCAACAACTTTCTGTATCCTTCACAGCTCTCTCTCTCTTTCTCCAGAGAATAACTGGAAAAATGAATTGAAACCTTCATGCTAAATGTCATTTTACTAACCCAATCTCTGTTTTTTGAGAGGTGGTTTTGCTTGTTTGTCTGCTTATCTGTTGGTATGAGGAATTGAACTCTGGACCTTGTGTTGATGGGTAGGCACTTATGTCACTGACCTAAATCCCTGGCCTGAAGCTGATCTCTGAAAGCACCCCATTTTCACAAATTCACCTAGGAAATGTTTCCAGCAACCAATTGTAAGAGGCTTGATTTATATGAGTTGCCAGGCCATAAAAATATTCCCTGTGTATCAAGCCTACAAAGAAAGCAACTTTTCAATGATCAACTCAGTTTTCATCCCTTATGCTCTTTCCTGACTATAAAGCCTATTTTCTCTGTTCAATTTACCAGAAGTTTGACTACATATTATAGAGGTCTTGCCTCACTCTAGAGAAATGAAAGAAGCTTCATTTTTTCAACTCAATTTATCATGAATTTGTCTTATGACAAGGAAATATCTAACTTATAACTTGACAATGTTGATGAGTGTCATAGGTCATGGGAGTGGATGTAATTTAATTTTGGTGTTTTATTTAAATTAGATCCTTCAAACTAAGACATGAGTTAAAGAAAAAGTTGCTCAAGGAGTTAGCTCTCAGGGAACTAATGGTGTTCTTGCTTGGTTTTATCCCCATTGTCTGTAATTAAGGTTTTCTATAAGATTCCAAGAGCTTGGTTACTTCTTTGAGCACTTGGAAAGTGGAAAGAGCATATTATCACATTGTCTTCTAATCCCTTTAAGTTGTCTTCACATCTCCCTTAGCTGAAAATAATGTTGCCAGCTCAAATGAAGATGCAAATGTGGAAGATTAAAAAGTGACAACACCTTTTGGTCAGAGAAGCTTGAATCTTAACAGCCCAAGGCAGATGACAAGTGTTACATGAAAGTTATAAAAACAAATGCAAGAAATAAATGGGCAAAAGATGTTCTGATGAAGACTGGATGTCAGACACACTGGATGAGCTCAAGTAGAAGTTTGTAGAACAATACATCTGCTGAGCTCCTGTCCCAGAGGAATTTGGGAGACAGTGGGAGGAGCAAGGAGGATTTAAACGATTGAACAGATAGAAGTTTAATTATGATACCTATTCCATTTTCCACAAGCCAAGGGGTTCACAGGGATGTCCAATGCATAAAAATGTCAAACATGAATAGAAATAATAGAAATTAGAAAAAAACATAACTGAAGCCCCTATCATTGTAGTGATTTTACTTTTTTGGTGAGCATAATTAAAGTCAGGTGGGGCAAAAAGCCAATAGACTCTGGACTGTGTTGGTTTATTTTACACTCATGAGATCATGTGGCCCATATAATCTGAAAAACAACTCGGGCAGCAGGACACAGGAAAGGTGATCTAGTAGGTCATGAATTCCCATATTACAAAGAACTCTGCCCCAGGCAGCTTTACACCTCACTTTGCATTTTCTCCTCTGTCAGTGAACTCAGCTAACCCGGTTCCTACCATGGAATATATATCTTTACTAGAATTATAAAAAAAAGTTAAACAATAAATTGAAACAATAACAATGATAGTAGGGGAAGCTGCCAGGGCACCCATTCAAAAGCTACAATCATCTGAAGCTAGGAGGAGCCAAAGGGTGTATTTGTTTTGGCTTGGGATTCAGCTGAAGGCTGCCTGAGGTCACCAACTACATTTCTGTCAACAGAGAGAAACTATTATAACAAAACCCATGTTGATCAGGAAGTGTGACCACAGTGAGAGACACTGAGGAAGTGCTGTTTTTATAATGCATTCTGAAAACACGTTCTGGGCCTTTTGGTGACAACTGGAAAATCCCCACTCCATGTGCTCACCTGCAAACCTAGAGCAGTAGAGCTAGTAGGCAAGATCTGCCTGTAGAATCTATAGAACACCCTCAAGAGAAACCTTCTCTAAATCAGTCAATCCCATTGATTCTTCCAAAGAAAATCCTATGGGATAATAGATCACCATTCCCTTTTTTGTACCTGTATAGTACCCTTTCTTGGGCATTAAGTCTTTTATTGTCACTATACTTTCCCTTCTCCACCTTTCACTGGGCAAGTCCATGGATTGGGGCTAGAAGTCTGAAAATGTGCATGTGTCTATAAATTGATTCAAGTCAAGGAAGAATGTCTCCTTGAATTTGTCTCACCCTTTTCCTGCTCCTAGGACATTTCTTCACATTAGCCCTTTCTGGCCTATAGCCATCCTCTTCTACCTCCTTCTTATTGCTGTCCATACCAGGCTGCCCTAGTAAAACCAGAGGCAGGATCAAAATGATAAGAATTGCCCTTGCCCTCAAGTGCACCCAGGCATAAAGCTGAACAGAGTTGGAAAATATATCTAGCTCTGTTCCAAGGTCTATACATATATTTTTCTGTTTTGCATTCTTCAACAAAGGTTATCTTTTACAGAAGTGTAAACTTGGGCTTACAGACTCTATAGGACCTGCACAGATTTATATAGCTAATGTTCGACAAGAGCAGTATTTAATGTCTCATTAACATTATTGCAACATGGTCACTTTGATTCTATGAAGTAGAGTCTGTATGTGTAAAGGACTTAGCTAAGCATGCGTCATTTGCTGCAGATATGCCCAGAAATTTGCACTGGTAATATAATTCCAGGATGCAGCTATGTGGCCCAGGCTTCACTCTTTGGATACAAGGACTTAAAAAAAAAAAAATTATTATTCTAGCCTAAACTGAGTGACTTGAGATTGAAATGTGCACATTAACTATTTGTGACTCATAGATGAAACACACTACTTTCTAGTCATCTTGTTATTCAAACTCAGTCCTAAAATAAAGACTAGGACAGAAATCAAACAGTCATCCCCAAAAGTAATCCTTCCCAGTCAATCTTATCGATTCTCTCTAACTCCCAGACAAAAGCTCACCTACTTTCTGGGCCAGCCAAATAGCTCTGCAGATTAGAGAGGTTGCTTAGACATAGGTAGCAGCCAGGGTTTGGTACCAGGTGTGCAGTACCGGCCCCATTCCTGGGGCACAGTAAGATGAGTGATTGAGACTGGGTTTGGTGGCACGCACCTGTCGAAGCTCTTAAGCGGCTGAACCCAGACAGATCACTACGAGTCTGATCTACATAGTGAAACCCAATATATTCTTCCCTAAAATACAAAACACAAGAAAGAAATGTTGAAATAATACAGATTGTTGTAGCATCAAGGTCAGTAGATGGTTATAAAAAGAAACAAGCATTGAACTGTTCTGTTTTGAAAGAAGCAACAGAATCATAGACACATTCACTTCTCCAGCATTAATGTACATTAAAAGCAAGATCTCTGCAGTCAGATACCATGGGCTGGATTTAGCACCACTTAATTGATTAATCTTAAAAAATTATGTAACCTTTTCATATTTCCATTTCTCCATCTACAGTTTGGGATATTAATGGCAATTGCATGGAGAAGTGTTATTACAATTATTTAGATGGAACATCTGAAACACAATAGTATTTGAGATACTTCAAAAGATACTAATATGAATCAAATAACAATGTGCAGATTGGAAAAGGATTCATTACACTCACAAGACAATGGTGGAAGTGGACCCAGAAGCCCAGCAGCAGTAGGGACACTGACAGCACTGTCCCCAACTGACTTAGCAGCACCAGAAAACCAATAGCACCAGGAGCACTGGCTGGGGTGACCCAGTGGCACAAGGACACTGTTTCCTGAGGGTTCCTGCAGAGTTCACAGGTAAAATCAATATACCAAGGGGAAACTCGCTATATACAAGTTCCTAATGTATTAACTATACATTTATATAACTATAGAGCATGTTCCTACAGTCCAAGGTACAAAATAGTTATAACAGTTTGTCAGTTGCTAGGCTATGCCTTTTTATTAATTTATTTTTTAAGTGAAGAACAAATAGCAGTGAGACAGCTTGAAGACAAATTAACAGGAAGATTTGATAAATTAATACAGTGCAAACTGTTTTTGTAATATTTTGGTATCATATAAGGTGCATACATAATATTATACTTACATACATTATTATAGCAGATGTCTCTAATCAGTGAATTAAGAGAGTACACCTATATATTTATTTTATTTTTATAGCTGAATTGTATCACAGAATCAATAATTAATACTTTCTACCTTGTTATCTTCCTAGTGGTTGTCCATAGTACTAGAAGCCAACATAATATCTTGTCCAAGAACTATTAATGCAAATCTTGCTTCTCATAGAATTATGCAGAAGCATGGCATATTTATCCTAACTGTACTATTTATATACACCCATCATGATTCTTCCTTTGTATACCCTTTTTTTTCTGTCTGGACCTCTCAAAGAGGAGCACTCCATCGTCATTAAACCAATTTAGGAGCCAGAAATCGGCAACACAATCCAAAACAGTCCAGAATTCCACAATAATAGTGAGTTATCTGAACAAGTTTTTGACTATAGCCATTTACATCTCAACTTCTTATTATGGCTCCATGTTATACACCTCACTTTTATACTTAATCTGCTGGATGGTTAAGACCAAGATAGATCAAGCCCTATATATCATAAGATGTAGCATTTCTTTCTTATAAGGACAGTGAAGACCCCTCAGGGTTTATCTTGTAATCCTGTCTGTGTCATCCATGTAGATCAGTCACAGCCAAGGCTTGACCAGTTTGCTCTCTATGAGAGCCTGAGTGAAAGTTTTCTCTCCACGTGACTCTCCCCAGGCACACTATACATCATCAAAGTCTTTGCTCTGAGGCTCCACAATCTCCTTCATTACAAAATCTGGGGCACAACTAAGTTTCATGATGTTACAGTATAGGTTCTGTTATGTCCTGAGTATTCGTTAACTTTGAAAGGCTAGAGCCAAAATGTTGGCTGGCCTTATAGCTCTTTTATTTCTCCAACTTTGATCTGTGAACTTAGATTGTTAACCATCCAGAAGAAAAGCTGATTAGTACCCTCCAGCATATGCCATTCAGTTTGCCCTAACTATCTGACTCAATTTTTTTCAGTTGTTGTACATTTCCATTTGTATTTCTCCTTTTCACTTCTTATACTAGGGATACTATACAATATTTGCACATGTGTGTCTGGTTTATTTCACTTTTGAGTATATGTTCAAGTGGCATCCATTTCAATATAAATGCTTTAAGAATTTTAGGATTGATTTCTCTATGTCTGGGAGGTATGTTGGTGGGGATTGCATTAAATTTGTACAGCAATTTTGGGAATATGGCCATCTTCACGATGTTGGTTCTTCCTATCCAGGAGCATGGAATATCTTTCCATTTTCTGAAATCCTCTATAATCTCTTTTCCTCGGGTGTTGTAAATTTCTGTTAGTTCTGTGAAAAGATCTTTGACTTCCTTGGTTAAGTGAATTCCAAGTCATTTCATTTTCCTCGGTGCCATTGTAAAAGGTATTGTTTCTATTGTTTCCCTTTCAGTGTTTTTGTTATCTGTGTAGAGGAATGCTATTGACTTTTGAGTATTAACTTTGTATCCTGCTATACTACTGAATTTCCATTTAAGTTCTAGCAGTTTCTTGGTGGAATTTTTTGGGTCTTTCAATTAAAATATCATGTTACCTTCAAATAGTGAAAATGTAACTTCTTCTTTATCTATTTTTATTCCCTTTATTTCTCTTCTCTTTTCTAATGGCTGTTGCTAATGATTCCAAAACTATATCAAATAGGAGGGGTGATAGAGGGCATCCTTGTGTTGTACCTGATTTAAGAGTAAAAGATTTCAGTTTTTCCACATTTAGGATTATATTAGCTTTTGGGTTGTCATACATGGCTTTTATCAAGTTAAGGTAGAGTCCATCTATTCCAATTTTCTGTAGGACTTTGAACATGAATGAATCTTGGACTTTGTCAGAAGCTTTCTCTGCATCAATTGAGATGATCATGTGGTTTTTAGATTTCAGTCTATTAATACAGTGTATTACATTTATAGATTGTTGAATATTGAACCATCATTGCATCCCTGGTATGAATCCTACATGGTCATGGTGTATGATCTTCTTGATTATTTGCTGTATTCTATTTGCTAGGATTTTATTGAGTATTTTTGCATCTATGTTCATGAGGGAGATTGGCCTGTAGTTCTCCTTTTTAGTTGTGTCTTTCCCTGGTTTGGAAATCAGTATAATACTTGCCTCCAGAAATGTTTTTGGCAGGATTGCTTCCTTTTCAATTTCAGTGAAGAGTTTGAGGAACATAGGGATTATATCTTCTGTAAATTTCTTGTAGAATGCAGCTGTGAATCCATCAGCACCAGGACTTTTCTTTGTCGTTAGGATTTTTTATTACATTTTGTATTTTGTTGGCTGCTTTTGGCTTATTGAGATTTGTTATATCTTCTTTTTTCAGTTTTGGTAATTTATACCTTTTGGGGAATCAGTCCATTTCTATGTCTTCTATTCTGTGAGTGTAAAGATTCTCAAAGTAACTATTGATAATCTTCTGAATTTCTGCTGGGTCTGTGGTGATTTTACATGTTTCATTCCTTATTGCATGTACTTGAATTTTTTTTCTTTCCTCCTTTTAATGAGGATGGCTAGAGGCTTGTTAATTTTATTTAGTCTTTCAAAGAACCAACATTTTTATTTCAGGATTCTTTGAACTGATTTCTTCATCTCAATTGAATTAATTTCTGCTCTGATCTTTATGATTTCTTTCCATATTTGTGCTCTTGGTTTTGTTTGCTGTTCTTTTTCTAGATGTCTGAGGTGCAACATTAGGGTGTTTATTTGTTCCCATTCTGTTTTCCTAATGTGTGAGTTCATAGCTATGATTTTCCTCTAAGAACTTTTTTCATCGCATCTTATAAATTCTGGTAAATTGTGCTTGAATTTTCATTGAATTGTAGATATTGTTGAATTTCTTGTTTAATTTCTTCTGTGACCCATTGATTGCTGAGTAAGGTGTTGTTTCATTTCCACGAATTTAGGAGGTTTTTCTGGTTTCTTTTAGTTCCAGTTTCATTACATTGGGGTCAGATAATATGCATGGGATAATTTCTGTTTTCTTTCACATACTTACACATTACCTCTGGACTAGTATGTGGTCCGCTTAAGAAAATGACCTGCATGCTCTTGAAAAAAATATATATTCAGCTGTGATTGGTTAGAACCCCCTGTATATATGATCACCAGTTCCATTTGTTCCAAGCTCTGGTTGAGTTCTGCTGATTCTTTGCTTATTTTTGTCTAGATGGCCTATCTTTTTGAGATTAGGGGATGCTAAGGTCTGCTGTTAAGCTTGCGGTTTTAGATATTAGGTTTTTCATGTCCATTAAGATTTGTCTTATGTAATTATATACTCCTGTGTTTGGTGCATAGATATTTCTGAGTGTTACCTCTTGCTCTTGAATTTTTCACCTGACTAATATGTAATATTACATATTAGTGTCGTTTGATCATTCTTGGTTTGATGTTGAGACTGTCTGAGAACAGAATTGCTACTCCTACATTTTTCTGACGTGCTGGGGCATGTAGTATTGTTTTCTGTCCTTTGACTTTGAGCCTATGAATGTCTTTTTGAGTTCAGTATGTTTCTTGTATAGAGCATATTGTTGGATCTTGTTTCCTAATCCACTGTGCCAGTCTATTCCTCTTAATTGGTGAATTGAGTCCACTTACATTGATAGTTATAATTGAAATGTGTTGACTTATGTTTGTCATGATATTTACCTGCTGTTTTTTACTCCTTTGTATCTTGTGTTTAATTTTCTGTCCTGTTTAGTTGGGTCCTTTCATTCTCATTCATCGAGTTCTGGTCATTGAGGTCTCTCTCTGGAACCTCTTTCAGTAGCCTGTGTAGGGATGGTTTTGTCATCATGAAATTCTTTAGTTGTTATTTGTCATGGAAGTATTTCACTTCTCCATCAAACTTGAAAGAGAGTTTTGCAGGGTATAATAGTCTGGGCTTGAATTTGTTTTCATGCAGGACTTGAAGTACTCTGCTCCATGCTCTCCTTGCATTCATCATTTGTGTAGAGAAGTTGGCCATAATTTTCATGGGTTTTCCTTTGAATATGATCTGCTTCTTCTCTCTAGCAGCTTTCAGTATATTATTTTTTGTTGGATTTTTGGGATCTTGACTATTATATTTCTTGGTGTGTTTTTACTTGGTTTGATGTTATTTTCTGTTCTGTATGCTTCGGTTACCTGAATATTGGGTTGTTTCCTCATATTCAGGAAGTTTTATGCAATTACTTCTCCCCAAATTCTTTTTATGTCATTTCTACTGACTCCCTCATTCTCATTGATGCCAATTAATCTCACATTGTTCATCCTGGCGTCATCTTGCAGGTGATGGATTATGTTTTCCTGCATTCTCATTGTTTTTAAGAGATCTTTCCTCAACTTTTCACTAGGTGCACCAGCATCTTTAAGATCTGAAACTCTGTCTTTGCTTTCACTCAAACAGTTTTATAGACTCATGACTGATATTTTTAGTTCTTCTATATCTCTTTGACTCTGTGTAATGTGTTCTATTTCTTTTCTGTATTCCTCATTCAAGGAATCCGTCATATTTCTGATTATCTCTATTTTTTTATCCATGTCTTCTTTAGAGGTA
>PVKA01020659.1:8086-40079 GCA_004027165.1 Ctenomys sociabilis
TTTTTTTTTTTTTTTTTTGGCCTAGGAAATGAACTCAAGCTCTTATGCTTACCAGGAAGTGATTATTGTACTGAGCCATCTCCCCGGCCCCTAGATTTTTTTTTCTCTAGCAACCAATAATTTGAAGTGAAAAAGCCATCAGAATGAACATATGCCTTTCATTAATGTTTCACTTACTAAATCTCCTGGATTACTAAATATTTATATAACTTTAATAAAATATACTGAATTGTTCCAATAATAAAACAACTTATTTATTTATTTATTTCTTATTATTATTATTACTTTTATTTTTTTTGCAGTATGGGGGTTTGAACCCAGGATCTCATGCTTGCCAGGCAAGCACTTTTTCTACTTAGCTGTCTCCTCAAGTCCAAGAATGTCTTTTATTTTGTAAGATCTTCAGTGTATTATCTAACAATTTTATTTCCAGCATTTCAATTTCATGCTTATCTGTTTTATCAGATGTTTTACTCCTTTTTCAAATTAAGGTACATGATGTGATGTTAATAAATAGACAACAAATTGTTATGCTGAACAATACCAATGTGAATGCTTTGGGAAAATTTAGTTATTAAAAAGTGCTATGACTTTGGTGTGGAAGGAATACTTATAAGATAGAAAGATGATTAAAGAAAGTACTTAAAAGAAGACAGTGGGCTGGCGATATAGTTCAGTGAACTAAGCAACTGCTCAGGCAAGTGCAGGGACATGGTTTGAACCCAGGCCGTGGCAGCCCCACCATCATGATGGGTTGAGATGATATAAATAAATAAATAAATAAATAAATAAATAAATAAATAAATAAAAAATAAATAGCCGGGCGTGGTGGCGCATGCCTGTAATCCCAGCACTCGGGAGGCTGAGGCAGGAGGATTGTTATGAGTTCAAGACCAGCCTGAACTACAAAGTGAGCCTAAGGCCAGCCTGAACTGCATAGTGAGACCCTGTCTCAAAAAGACACACACACAAAAATAATAATAATAAATAAATAAAATAAATAAATAAATAATAAATAAATAAATAAATGATATGTTTAGGGCTGGCAAGATATCGCAGCAGACTAAGCATCTGTTTAGGCAAACCAAGGAACCAGGCTTCCTTGCCCCAGACTACATGCTGTGCTGGCCACACCCCTGGGTGCATGAAGCTGGCAACAGGCTATGGGCATAATGGAGCGCCTATAATCTCAGTGCTGTGTGGGCTGAAAAGAGGATTACTGAGTCAGATCTGTGTAATGAGGCCCTGTACCAAATACACACACAAGAAAGTTTAATTTATACCCAATTTCTTTTTTATTGTACATTAGTATTTATTTTATTACTATTATTATTTTTATTGAAGAACAAATAACAATGAGACAATTTCAAGACAAATTAACAAGACAGATTCGATAAAGTGATACATTGCAAACTTTTTGTACTGTTTTGGTATTGTATAAGATGCATACATGATATTGTACTTACAGACATTATTATAGTGGATGTCTCTAATCAGTGAATTAAGAGAGTGTAGCTGTTTACTTATCTTATGTTTTGATAGCTGAATTATATCACAGATTCAGTAATTAATACTTTCTACCTTGTTATCTCCCTAGTGTTTATCCATCGTACTAGAAGCCAACATAATATCTTGTCCAACCACTATTACTGCAAATCTTGCTTCTCATAGAATTATGCAGAAGCACGGCATATTTATCCTAACTGTACTGTTTATACACACACATCATGATTCTTCCTTGTATCCCCCATTTTTTGTCTCAACCTGTCAAAGATGAGCATTCCATTGTCATTAAATCAATTTAGGTTCCTGAACTCGGTGACACAATCCAACACAGTTAAGCATTCCACAATAATAGTGAGTTATCTGAAGAAGTTGTTGATAATATAGCCATTTACAGCTTCACTTATTATTATGGCCCCATGTTATATACCTCATTTTTATACTTTTCTGCTGGATGGTTAAGACCGAGATAGATCAAGAACTATGTACCTGTACATTATTCTGTAGTTCCTTTGTCTGTGTCATCCATGTGGATGAGTCACGGCCAATGCTTGACCAGATTGCTCTCTGTGAGGGCTTGAGAGAAAGTTTTCTCTTCATGTGACTCTCCCCAGGCACACTTCAGAATTTCAATCTCTTTCCTCTGTGGCTCCATAATCTCCTTGTTCAGAAAATTTGGAGCTCACCTGAGTTTCATGATGTTGCAGTACAGGTTCTCCTATGTCCTGAGTCTTCGCTGACCTTGAAAGGCTAGGGCCAAAATGTTGGCTGGCTTTGTGGCTCTTCTATTTCTCCAACTCTGACTTGTGATTTTAGGTTGTCAACCATCCAGAAGAAAAGCTGCTTAGTATCCTGCAGCATATGCCATTCACTTTGCCTTATCTGACTCAATTGATTTTACTTGTTGTACGTTTCCTTTTGTATTTCTGCTTTTCACTTGTTATACTAGGGAGACTATATGATATTTACACATGTGTGTCTGGTTTATTTCACTTATGAGTATATGTTCAAGTGGCATCCACTTCAGTATAAATGCTTCAAACTTATTATTCTTAATATCTGAGTAATACTCCATTATATAGAAATACCACATCTTTTTCAACCATTCCTCATACAAGATATACCCTGAGAGGACTTCAATGACCACATAGGAAATATAAAGTTCTTGTGTTGGTATATAAGTTTTGATCTACCTAGGTCTTAAAAATCCAGCAGAAAAGTATAAAAATGAAGTATACATCGTGAGCCCATAATATTAAGCTGAGCTGTAAATGGATATGGTCGACAATTTCTTTGAATAACTCACTATGGTTGCAGAATGCTGGACTGTGTTGGATTGTGGTGTCGAGTTCAAGCACCTAAGTTAGTTGAATGTCAATGAAGCATGCACTTTTGACAGGTGTAGACAAAGGAAGGGTTGTAGAAAGAAAAAATCATGATGTGTGTGTATAGACAGTATAGATGAGATAGATAACACTGTGCTTCTACATAATTCTATGAGAGGCAAGATCTGCACTAATGGTGGTTGGACAGGATATTATGGCGGCTTTTAGTACTATGGTCATCCACTAGGTAAATAATTATTGAATTTTTGATATAATTCAGGTATAAAAATAAGATAAGTAAGCAACTACACTCTTAATTCACTGATAAGAGATATTTGCTAAAATAATATCTGTAAATGTAATATCATGTATGCACCTTGTACAATACCAAAACGTTATGAAAACAGTTTGCAATGTATTAATTCATCAAATCTGTATGGTTAAGGTGTTTTGAAACTGTCTGATTGACATTTGTATTTTAATAAAATATAAATAAATGAAAAAAAAGATACGTAAACAGCTACTCTCTTAATTTACTGATAAGAGACATCTGCTATAATAATGTCTGTAACTATAATATCATGTGTGCACCTTGTACGATACCAAAACATTATGAAAACAGTTTCAAAAGATTCAATAAATTAATACATCAAATCTGTCCTGTTAAAAAAAAAAAGAACTATATACCAAAAGATGTAGCTGTTGTTTCTGATGAGGTCAGTGAAGTCCCCTCGGGGTTTATGTTGTAATCCTTACCTTACTCTGTAGATCCTTTGTCTGTGTCATCCATGTGGATGAGTCACAGCCAATGCTTGACCAGTTTGCTCTCTATGAGAGCCTGAGAGAAAGTTTTCTTTCCATGTGACTCTCCTCAGGCACACTACAGATCACCGATCTCTTTCCTCCGTGGCTCCATAATCTCCTTGATCAGAAAATTTGGGGCACAACTGAGTTTCATGATGTTACAGTACAGGTTCTCCTATGGCCTGAGGCTTCACTGACCTTGAAAGGCTAGGGCCAAAATGTTGGCTAGCTTTGTGGCTCTTCTATTTCTCAATCTTGATCTGTGAACTTAGTTTGTTAACCATCCAGAAGAAAAACTAATTAGTACCCTGCAGCATATGCCGTTCAGTTTGCCCTAATTTATACTCAATTTCAAAGAATTTGGGATATTAGGAAATGATGTGTTGTAAGCTGCATAGAAAGAAGACATACTGTAATAACTGCAATTTAGATGTCATTGAGTTTTACTTAATTTCAAAGAATTTGAAATGCATCATGGGTTATATACAAAGAGTTATACTTTAGTAATCACAAGTTCTTGTGTTGATATAGAAGATTTGTAAATGAATATACAGTCACATATATTTAATTAAAATGTTCAATATATCCTTTCACACACTTGTCAACATCCATTTTTTTGTATTTTTAGTACAGGGTCTATAGTTCTTTAGGGCTTCACTACATAGATTGGACTGGTAGTGATCCTACTGTTTTCAGCCTCCCAAGCACTGGGATTATAGGTGCTTCCCATCACGCCCGGTCTCAATCACTGTCTCAGCATGCCTCTGGAGAACGGCCAGAACTACACACTGGGAATGAACCCTGGCCAATCCATCTGCCTAAGCAGGTGCTTTAATCTTCTGAGATATTTGGCCAGCTCATTAATATCCATTTTAACTGTTTATTTAACCAGTGGTTTGTGTATCACAGTAATGCTGAACTCAAATGTTTCTCTTCAAACCATGCACACAGTTCTATAAATTAACATTCTGAGTGACAGCAGTTGAGCAGTAGAAATACATATGGAACTGAAACAGCTACAAATCAAAAGAACTTCATGAATAATTCCACTTAAAATATATGAACAATTAGATGATGTATGTGTTAAAACTACGTATGTTGGCCTTTATCTTCCCAGTTCCAAAACACAAGAAAATGTGAAAGCATTCTCTCTCTCTCTCTCTCTCTCTCCCTTCCTCCCTCCCTCCCTTTCTCTCATCTATCTCTTTTTTGTTATTCTTTTTCTCTAATCCAGGTCCTGTATTGAGAACATCATATGAGTCCTGGTTAACAGACTCACATATTTACTGTGCAATATAATTCAAACAATTGTCTTAGATGACTTTTGCTTCAGCGTAGACTGTGATTTCACCATTGGATTAAAAGGACATTTGACAGAGACATCTACATAGCAAGAAACAATTGAAGTAGATCAGAATTTCATGGGGCCACTTACCTTCCAAAACTTGGCAGGTGAACTTGCACTTTCAAGTACTACAGCAGAATAGAAAAATGCAAAACCATCAAACATCTGAGAGAAAGCAGTCACTGAGAGAAAAAGTGGTAAGACCTGTGTCTGGATAGAAGAAAAGACGAACAAATTTGTTTCTCAAAGCCAGCTACTTTGAGAATCCAAGTAATATTTTGACAACAAAAGAAAACAGAACCAAAACACCTCCAAGAGATTTGTAAATTGATGATCCAATAAGATCTCAACAAAATGCTACTTCTTGAAATCAGATCACATCTTGGTCTTGTCGAGGAGAAAGCTTCTGGGGATGGGAAGGGAATAGGAGGTCTGGGGATAGGGAAATGCAGGAAGAAAGGGAGGACAATGGACACAAAACTAGAGCAAGATGGTATGTGTGTAAGTGCCAATTCCCTGTGATGAATATATATATATATATATATATATATATATATATATATATATATATATATATATACACTATGTTTCCCAAGTGTACCCTAATAATAAGTCCTAAGTAGCCAACATTGATTACAGAAAATATTAATGGACACAACAAGAAAGGGAAAGCAAAAGAATTAGAGTCAATGAGCGTAGACTCATTCAGTATTATTGGTACTGACAATTTCAATTATTTTTCTCCTTGACACGGCATATGGGTAAACTTCACTCAGCATTTCCCGAGCTTCAGCAGATTTAGGTTATGGAGGAGTTTTTATATAACATTCATATGAAATATATGAATGATGAATGGTAGTAATTTAAAAGCCAAAAACATAGTAAAATAAACCAAAAAAAAAAAAAAAAAAAAAAAAAAAAAAAAAAAAAAAAAAAAAACAACAACACATAGAAGCATGGCTACCTTCATCCCTTAGTTAATTGAGTTTTGTCACCAATTAAGTAATTCCAGGTTTATGGTACCCTGTTCCAAACACCCACTGTACTACAGAGTCTCCTATAACCCTTGAGATACAAACAAAACCCTGAAGTTTCTAGCACCTACTGAGAGGTTAATTGCCCTTAATTAACTTGTATATATTATTAAAAGAAAAAAAAAAGCTGCAATGTTTGCCTCTCTCTGAAGTCTCTGAGCAATGCTTCCCTCTGCACTTCAATAAAAACATCCAGGGCTGTTTCTAGGGACTGCTCAGTAGCCTAGGTGACAGCCCTGAGTCCGACTCTGCTTCCTCTTTGTGCTCAGTAGAGCAAACTGTATGAACAAGTGACACCTGAAGAATAATTCTTGGTCCTTAAACACGTTCCTTAGCAAGTTATATATACACCATTCAGCTACCATCTCTGAGTCTTTTTAACATGTAAGCTGCTTTTATTTAATTTTTTTAAAAAATTTTTTGTATTTTAGGGGAAAGGTCTACAGAGTGTTCAGAGTCTCGCTTCTAGATCGGACTCGCAGTAATCTTCCTGTTTACAGCTTCCCAAGAGCTGGGATTACAGGCGTGCGCCACCACACCCAGTCTCAATTGCTGTCTCAGCATGGGGAGGTGCAGGGAAGGACTGTATGGCAGGCTGAGGGCTAAACCACTTTGCGAATTTAGAAACACAAAAGAAATTTTAAACCATAGTTTCCTTTTAGTAACTATACAACTATTAGTATGAAAAACTGCATCTGATTTAAGTGTTGGCATTTGTTGCTCTGCATTGAAGGCAGCGCTGAAGGTAAAGGTGTGAATGGGCGGGTCTGGGAGGACTCCCTTAGAGAAAGCTGCTGTTTCCAGGGAAGGCTCCAAGGCGAGGCCAGGGTGACAGAGACAAGTTGTCCCTGGCAGGTCCACTCACCAGGTAATAGATTTTCATCCCAAAACACTTCCAATACTTTGTTTCCTGTAGTGGTAGAAATGTAGGGTCTGTGCTATATAACCTAAATCATACAGAGTAAAGTCACCCAAATAGCTTTCCGATGCCTAGAGAGACAAGCATTTATATGTATTTTGCAGTCAGTGTCTGAACTGTTTTGATTTTTGACTGTGAAATGTCTTCAGGGAGTCATCAGCAGACATTGTGCTCCGCATTGTAAGTCATTAAGTCTACCTTGTACAATTTTTTGGAATAAATTAGCTCACTGGCAGGACTCTATTGCACCACTTAACTTTGTTAGTTTAGCTGTAATGAGAGGTGTGAGCTGTTAATCAACAATAATTGTAGAATATTTAAATTTACATTATCTTCAATATACTTTATTTGACTGTGAAAGACTTTTAGTAAGTAGAATGGAAATTTTCATTTATTTATTGATGTATTTATTTTTAATGTACTTGGTAGAGGGTCTCACTCCGCAGCTTGGACTCCTAGTGATCCTCCTGTTTCAGCCTAGAAAGCACTGGGATTACAGGCATGCACCACCACACCCAGACTCTGTGGCTGGCTCAGTGCACCCAGAGGCGGGGCTGGCAGGGCATGTGGCACCAGGGATTGGACCCTGGTCTCTCTGCCTGCCTACGCAGGTCCTTAGTCCACTGTGCTATCTCACCAGCCCTAGAATTGAAATTTTTAATTAAAACAAACCACAGAGAAAAGTGGAAATTTGGCTTTTTCAGTATTTTAAAATAAGTAAACTTACAAGAAAGTGTGTTATAGGAACGTTACTCTAGGAAAATTTCTTCTCTATATTTATGAAATAATTGCAATTAAGGTGTAAACACTACCTAAGGGATTGTTTGACTTAAAAATGCAGTACAAATGTCTTCATGCTATTCTTTATCAACTTACCTTTAAGGTTATAATTTTTGATGTGCACTTTAGCATAATAGATGAATTTTCTTAGTTTATATTGATGTCAATATCACACAAAACTGAACACAAACATTGTATTTCCAAGATGGTTTTGCATTATTCAGATTATATGGTAATCTTCTATCATGCTGTTTTGAATGAAGGAAAAAAAGAGACTGATAAAAATTATAATATTTCAGGCAAAAAGTTAGACAAATACTACTTTTAAATATCATTACAGGCACATGATTTAATCTTAGCTAGAAATATTTATATATCAGGCTATGTTCTCATGAAAGCCATAATTTTTGATATTGTAAACTCACTAACATAAGGAAGAAAATAATAGGCCAGTTAAAAATAATAAAAAACAGGGGCCGGGGAGATGGCTCAGTGGAATAAGCGCTTCCCTGGTAAGTGCAAGGGTCTGAGTTCAATCCCTGGTTCCACAAAAAAAAAATAAAATAAAAAATAAATAAAAAATAATAATAATAATAATAAACAGATTAGACCATATTTCTCAAAATATTTTTCTGACAAAAGTAATTAATTTATTTAAAGCTAATGGGCCAGGGTGATAGCCTGGTGGTCTAAGTGCCTGCCCAGCAAATGGAAGAACCAGGTTCAATCCCTGGTACCTGCCTGCCCTGCACTGAGCCAGTCACCAAAACTGGACGTAGAAGTATACGCCAGCAATCCCAGCCATGAGGAGGCTGAGACAGGAGGATCACTCCAAGTCTGAGCTGGGTATCAAGACCTTATCTGAAGAAATAAATAAATAATAAAAATGTGTATGTATCCACTAGTGATTTTTCTAAGGAATTTTAGTATTTAAATGAAACATTTGTATATTCCAAAATGCTCCTGATAACAAGATAAACAGTTGGAACAGGAAAAAGAAAACATGGAAATGGTAGGAGTACAGTTATGGAAAGGTGTTATCCAATGTGTTTGTATGGCTAAGGTTTTAGTGGAGTAATTTTTGTTCTATTTCTGTTCTGTGCTTAATATTTATCAATAAAATGAAAAAGAAGAGTTTATGTTCAAAAAAATTTCATTTTGTGAAGAAAGATAAGTTTAAATGTAAAGTTTACCTTTGAGACACTTACTCTACTTAATAAGCAAGAAGAGCTGATTTTTTTTCATTAGTGATCCTTTAGTAGGAAAAATAAGATGAACTTTTGCTTAGTTTTCACCTAAGGTGTGTATTGCAAACATGACTACTACTTCACAGTAGCTGTAGACCAAAGTAAGTGCTTCTATTTTTCACCTTTCACATCCTGTGCAGTGTGACTGACAAGTGCAAAGAATAATTAAATTACAAAAAAATATACTAATGGCAGTAAAAGGCAGGACGCCACTAAACTGCTCTCAGATTATTTCACTGGCTTCAAGCAAGCTCTGGTGACTCTCTGCAGCAGTGTTAGAACTTCTCTCTCTAACTTGAGTTGTCCTGTGCTTTAGCTGTGCTGAATGGACCAGTTCTGTGTCCTCCTCAATAAGTGTAAAGCATTTGCCTTTCACTGTTATTTTATCTTTGAGGATCTGATAGAGGTCATATGGTGACCAATGTAGCAAAAACAATGGATGCAGACAGTAGTGTTTTACCAGACTGCCTTTTTATTGGATGCTCCATAGCAGTAGCTTTCACCATGATTTTTGACTGTACCTTGTAAAGACACTCATGCAAAGGGACTTCCAGAACTTCTTCAGAACAGAACAGGATTGGTGAGGGGAAGAGACGGGGTGTGGCAGCACACACCAATACTCCCAGCACTGGGAAGGCTGAAAACAGGAGGATCACTATGAGTCCGAGCCGTGTAGTGAGACCCCGTACCAAATACATTAAAAACAAAACAAAACATGAGATTGGTGAGATGAGTGTGTCCAAAGAAGATGGCAGGAGCATTTTGAGGGGTTTCATGACAATTTGTCCTTCATTATAATACTCTTTAAATTTTTCACACTTTGTATTACTTTATTAGCATATACACATACATAGTAATATTATATGGTATTAAAGCACTAGATCCTACTCATTAAATTGCTTATAAAGTTAACTATTTTAATTACTATTGTAGAAGTAATTCCATAATTACTATTATGGAAGTTGGAATTTTAAAAAATCCATTTCATGTATGAAACAGGAATATCAGTTATTGCTACATGTAAATATGTCTTCATAACAAGTGATACTGCTAATATCAAAATTTTCTTATTGTTTTTACATGATTTTTTATGTTATCTTATGTTTTAAATTTGTCACATGGATAACTGGGTGACAAAAATTATAATTCCAAAAATACTTAGGAGTTGTTCTAAATATATGCTCTGTGTAATTTTGTAACTAGGAAGAGCCACACGCTGGTGTTCCAGGGCTCCTGATTGAGCTAATGACAAAAAATTTGTTGGTGTGAAAGAGCAAGTTTTCTTTACTTAACTATAATAATAACTTTTCTATTCCATCCAATGGCAGGAGTTTATTTAGACTGCATGTCAGTTTGAAGTTTTAAAATTAGTGAAATAGAAAAGGTCTCTGTATGAGTTTCACAGATTAAGAGTCAAGTTTCTAAAATAAATTGGTAAATCAAATTTTAAAAAACTAACAACAAAATGATGCATAGTTTAAAACTGGTTGATGTGAGGAGTGAACATGAGGTGCTAGGGGTTGCAGGCTCCAGTGCAAACAACCACTTGAACAACAGGCTTCCCTGGTACTGTAAACCTAGGCCACCTGCCAGCACACCCCCAGCGGGGACTGTAAGCCCAGCAAGCGGTGAGTGCAGAGTCCAGACCGTGGCAAATGGCAATGTCAGGGTGGCTGAACGACAACAAGGTAAAATTAGCTTGTGGAAGATGCAGTAAAGGACTGTAAGGTCTAAAAGTTCCATGCACTATGAAGTGTGATTATGGAGCCCAAATTTCATTTCATTAAAAAGTTAAACATAATAATGACACTTAGGTTGTCAACAAAATGCTTTGACTTATTTGTGAAAAATAATAGGTACACATACTCAATAGAATCCATTGAGAGCCCTGCAGGACCCAAGTGGGTCACTAGTACCTTACTGGTGTCACAGAAAGAAGAAAAAGATGAGCAGATTGAAGACATATTTTGGAAGCATGACAGGCAAATTGATTGGGCCTCTGGAAATAACAGAGAGTTCAACAACAACTCAGATGTTTAGGCAGTTGGATTGTGATGCTACCGTTTGGTGTGGTGTTAAAGAATCCCATCAGCTGCTCTGATATTGCCATATATTGAGTTTGGGGCACTCATTAGGCAGACATAAGTAGATAACTTGTGTAGCTTTCAAAGAAACCTAGACACAGAGCATAAGCTGGTTTGCTCTCTGCTTTGGTTTACTGCTATAGTTAGGATATCATTCAGTTTCCATCACTGAGTGTTTTCTTTCTTCCACTGGAATTCAGGAGTTTAAAATCTGAACAATGGGTTTCTGCTCCATGGGGTTCTACACTGACAGGTCTGCTGTTTGGAGTTTCTTAGTGCAGACAGTGCATTCCTTGAAGAACTGTTTGGGTCAAGCGAGCTCTAAGGTACAGCAGATGAGGATGGGCATTGCATACTCCCTGAGGCTCACAAGGGCAGTGGACTTCATGCTGTCTGGTAGCACTTTCCTTCTTAATCAACTGGATAAACTCTGTGAGGACAATGGAATGTGCTCTTTCTTTCAGATCTTGGAGATCCCTTTTCTGGGCCTTGCCGCCCTTTTAGTATTTTCTTTCCAGCTAGTTGTCACCGTGTTAAAGCTGGCTCCCAGAGATCTCTTGTGAGTTGCTAACTTTCCCTTGGTGCTCAGGAAAGCATGCCTTTGAACTATAGGAACACTCTAGTGCCCCCAGTAATGATGCCAGATGCCCTTCCTGTTTTATGGGAGAAAAGATTTAGGGGCAAATACCAATAAGAAAGTCTGATACTCCTCAGAAATCCATTTTTCCTCTCTTATAGCCCTTTTATATGATAAGAAATGCTAAGTCTTGCTGTGAAGTCAGAACTTAAATACTAAACTATTCTATACTCTTTCTTCTAGCTTTTCAATGAACCAGGATATGTACAAAGATTTTAGTTTGCAGTTCACATTATTGCTTTATACAAACCTAAAAGCCAAGATTTTTTTTTTAAAAAAAGGATTTCAATTATAGACTCCTCAACAAAATCAGGGTGAGGTTAAAAGCCTAAGACCATGGTAAGATTACTCTGAGGAAGAGTACGTGGTCAGGAAATAAGATGAGCTATGACTAAGTTTTGTGTTACTAGACTCAAAGTTTTGACAATGGAAGTATTAAGCAAATTGCAACAAGGAGTTAAGAGACAAAAGGAAACTTAGTACTTGCTATGGTTTGTGTCTAGTTGTCCCCTCAAAACCTCATGCAGTCATGGTGTAGGGACTTCTCAATTTTGAGATTAACTCATGATCCACTGGGATTATGTGTACTCCAAGGCTGGGATTATGGGTTTTAATACTGCCTAGATTATGAGTGTGATTGTTTCTGGGATTATGGATGTGAGTGCTACACCCAGCCTGGGGTAGATAGACAGAATACAGTACAAGTGAGATGGACTAGATCTCTGTTGCCAACATTTGTCACTACACTCTCTTTGCTCTCATTCTTTGCTGCCACCATGAAGGGTTGCCCCCAGCCATGTGTCACTCTGCCTTGGGGCCAGCTGAGTATGACCTGAAAACCCCATTAACTGTCAGCTAAATAAACTTGTCCTTGCTTCATTTTGGGTGTAGGGTATTTCTCCCCTGCAATAAGTAAAAAGTAACTGAGAGTACTGGAGTGATAAAATCTCACCAAGTGTTGCTCTAAAACAGATATGATGAATTGTATTAATCCTACTGAGAATAAAAACAATTTGACAATATAAAAGGAATGGGGCAAGGTTAGAATTCAATTTATTCATCATGGAAAATTATAACATTTATTGATTTGCTTTTTATAGTGACATATCACTAATGTAAATGCATAAGTTTAACAAAGACACAGTGTACACTGAAAGAAATTTAAGGATATAGTGTAATGTCCATCTATCTATACCAGATAGATTTGGAGGGCTTTCTGTAATCAGAATAAACAAAATGACAGTGATAGAAAATGCAAGGATGATATGCCTATCTTTCAATTTAATATTTCACTTGCTTATTCCCCCTTTCTTGACAAAGTCCTGAATGTCAGTCATGTCCTATTCTACTGTGGTAGGTGACTTGAGTTGAAATGCAAACAAGGCTTTTTAGCAGTATTGGTTGTTGTCTTGAAGAAAAATAAACCTTTTCTCTTGAAGCATTACCAGAAATACATTAAGTTTAAAAATTACTTGAAACATAAGCTTATATGGACAAATAATTTAGCGAGTCACAAAATCACATGATTCCCGAAACTATTACAAATAAGGAGAATGTTGATTTAATGTCAACATACTATGTAGAGAGACCTTTATTTTATACTAGAAATGAAATGCTTTAATACCTCCTTCAGTTGTAAAGTTAATCAAACATGAATCAACATAGACATTAGAATAAAGTTCTGGGGGCCGGGGAGATGGCGCAGTAGAATAAGTGCTTTCCTGGCAAGCTCAAGGGCCTGAGTTCAATCTCTGGTTCCACCAAAAAAGAAAAAAAAATACTAAAGTTCTGACTAATAATCGTTTTATTTTTTATAGCAAATAGAAGCATATTGTCGTCTAGGCCCTTTTCAAGGTTAACTCAAATTCTACTGAATTTATTCTTCACTTACAGATACCTAAATTTGCATTTCAGTGTAAATGTTTCAGATTGAAAAGTGATCTAAGAAGTTAATTCTACTCCAACGGAAAAATGTTCTATTAATAACTAACTAAACGTTCTATTAATAACACATTGAAAACTAAATTTTTTGCACAGTTTCTTGGAGCAGAATTTTAAGGAAACGAAGATCCATGAACAAATCTTAATTCCACCTGGAGAGGTGAAGTTTGTACCCTAAAACAGCCAACTTACCTTTCAATGTCTCTCTGGTTATTTGCTAAGTATATATCTATTATAAAATTAGCACATATTAAAAATTGCCTAAGTGCATGAAAATTTATTCAATGTCACAACAGCCAAACTCTCTTCATAGGTAACTGCAAAAAACTCTGACAGCCTGAACTCTTGTCAAATATTCTCCAAGTTTACCATCACATAAAAAGTGGAGGCAACCTGAGAGTGGAATCCTGAGAAAAGTCCCTGTTTCTGCAGTTTACCATTGACATTCCCTCTGCTTGTTTGCTTTTTTCCTTCATGGGAGAAAAGTGATGGCTTTTTATTTGAAGGTTAGATGCTGACATTTAACACAATTCAGCATATATTTATTTTTATTGAGCACCTGTTCTTTGTCTATGCCATAACAATGTGATGAATTTCAAATGAAGTCCTGACCTTCACAAAATTGTGACACACCTGAGTGACTAAGTGGTCAATGGAATCTTTATCAAAGATATAGCATTCTCCTACTAAATTTAGTGCATTGTACCTTAAAAATCTTCAAATGTAGCCATATATGGTAGCACATGTCTGTAATCCCAGCACTTGGGAGGCTGAGGCAGGATGATCCCTACAAGTTCAATGCCTGACTGGGCTATCGGTAGACAAAAATTTGCTTCCGAAAAAAATTCTTCCAATGTACATTTATGTTGTACATAGTCATTGAATACCATAGTCACCAAACACCTGTTTCTGAAGTTGATGTACAAACTTTCTGTGTGTGTAAAAGTATCTGAAAAAGACTCCGAGAGACTGTAAAATTTGTGAATTTATGCATAGAACTTTTCAGCAAAATATTGATTTAATCATTTTCTTTAAAATAAGGAAAGGCATCATTCTACAAAAGAGCTCTATTTTTGACACAGTAGGATGATTTGAGAGGTATATATTTGGACGAATATCAAAATATGCATTTATGGAATACTAATGCATCACTTGTGAAGATTATCGATGTTTGTTGTAAAAATCCTTTACAATTAGAAATAGAATGGACAATAACTTGCTTATTCAGAACCTGTGCTAGTCTCACTGAAGCAGTAGGTGCAATGAAATGGCTCTTAAAATAGCCTCCCAGGTCAGACTAACCAACAGCCCATTTTTCAGCATGAGACTGAAATAATGCCATTGCTTAGAAAGCATCAGTGCTAAAAGAATTACCACATTTTCAGTACTGTGTGGGAGAATTTTTAGAGAAATTTTCATGTTCAATGTTGATCTTTCTTTAATCATTGAAATGAAATTGGAAGATGATATTTTTCAAATAAATCCAGTTCACAACACCCCCTTTCCTCTCCCCCCACCAAATGTTATATCACTCTTCCTAGCTATTGAAACTTCTTTCTTTTGCAGAATTTTAAACTAGTTAACAATGGTGAAATATAATGCTGTTCCATATAATATAATATAATACACTTTGAAAAATTGTGCCCATGCACAAAGTATTTTGGATTGCATGTTTATATTGATTTCCATGCTTAATAATTTTAATCTAAAGTGATTTTGTGCTTATTTATTTAAACATAGATGCCCTTAAGACAATTATGTTCACAATGCAGTAGCTTCTGAGCTACTCTCTTGGATTTTTCAAGCTTAAAATGAATTTATAGAAATGCAGAAATATATTTTTGTAATATTTAATTTGCAGCACTGCTTGGTAGAACTTGATGTGAACATCCTGGCTTTGACATGCATGATGTTTACATCACTGGATTAGTTGGATAATTTTTTGTGGTACTTTCTTATTTAAAATGAGGCAGTCCTTTTGTTTCTGTTACATTGCCTCTGAACTCTGCTGGCAAGCTTGTAAATCAGATCACTGGCCATACATAATTTATTTTTGTAGGTAACTGAATGTGCAGTGTAGAATACAAATACGTTTTCAACATTTTTCACATCTTTAATTGGATAGGTTTTAAAGTTTACAGAATCACTGATGCTGTCTTTTCACTATTACATCATTTCTTTTCCTCTCATCAATTTTACATATGTATTTTATGTATAGAAAAATACCCTATGCACACATCTGTAATAAATGCAGTCATACAAAGAAGATATATGCATTATTACTCATCATACGACTTATGCATAATCTTGCACAAATTGTTTTAGATATCTTGTGGATTTTCTATTTTATTTGATTGAGTACATTACAATTGAGTGTATATGCTTAAAAACATGAGCAACATGTTTTTATATCCCCCAGATATAATTATATGTATTTACTTGGGAGTGAGGCAAGAAAATGTCATTTGGGCTGGTGAGGCACCTCAGCGGGCTGCAGTACCTACCTAGGCAAGCTTAGGCAAGCCTCAGCACCATGTATCACACCAGCACTGCCCCCAGGGTGGGTTTAGCTGGCCACAGTCTGGGCATAGTGGCACATGCCTGTAATCCCAGCACTAGGATGGCTGAAAGCAGAAGGATCACTACAACTCAGAGGTGCCTAGTGAGACCCTCCCTGTAACAACAAAATACATAAAAATAAATAAAAACAGTAAATGTCATTTTATCCACTGAGGATCTTTTCTGAGAGCAGAATTTCTGGAGACCATATGTTACTGTAACTTGAAATAATTGGGCTCTTTCTGTATCATACAACCTGTATTGCATGTTTGTTAAAATATTATCCATCATTACAATCCATGGAATATTTTATTAATTACAATTCACATGGATAATAAATAGGAAATATTCCAAACTATTGCCCATAGATTTTTATATTCCCTCTTGAGCTTACTTTAAAAAATGTGCTAATGTCAAAAACTATACATTTAAAGAACTCTGTACAATTGAAATTGTCAGCATAAAAAAATGCCATGTAAATGCAGCAAAGAATGTAGGTTGGCCTTTAATTTCAGAGAATCTCTACTTATTGGCCTGATTTTATTCTTTGTGTGTATTATGTTGGTGTGTTTCTTGTCATAAAAAGTTAGTCATTCCTATCAGATGATGTGTCAACACCGCATATAGTAAAAACCAACTGTAGACTCGGTCATTACATTAGCAGAGCTAAACGGCATGTTAAAAGCTCTGAACACCTTCTTGAGTAGAACAGAGAAAATCAAGGCACACCATAGCAGTCACAGAGGCCTGGGGTCTGGACCCCTGTGGGATGTGCTTGCTGTTCTCAGGTACCTGTGTTACTTTGGTTGAGGTCAGGCAGGTGTGAATGTTGGAAAGTGCATGTGAATTCAGTCTAACTTCACTAGCTTGACGAATGTAATACAAAAAACCCTGAGAGAAAATTTATGTGCTTGTAGTTTGAAAACCATTAAGTCAAATCAAGTTAACTACTTTTCACAACACCTTATGTTGTGAACAGAAAATAAAAAAAATGAAAGCACACATAGAACATGAGAGAACTTTGCCAATCTATCATAGATTTCTGTCCCATTAATATTGCACAGATGGAAAACAGTTCTACTGCTCCTGATGTGTAGAGTCATTATAAAGAATAAATAAGACAATGTACATTAAACTACTTTAGAAAATGTTAAGGAATATATTAGTATTTAACCATGTTTCTTTTTTAATTTCTATTTATTTATTTTTATTTTTTGCTGTACCAGAGATCAAACTATGGACCTTGTGCTTACCACACAGGCACTTTTGCCACTGAGCTGTATCTCCAGCCCCCATGTTTCTTTTTTCAATCTAAGGTATCTAAAATGCTTCATGTTATAAATTACTGTTTCTGATTTTATTATACTTTTCACAAAATCACAAATTATCATGGGCTGTAAAAAAGCAATAAACATAGGCTATTTTTCTACAGTAACAACTGCATCACATCAAACTACTCACTAGATCATTGTCTCATATTGGCTGCTATATCTTATTTTCTAGCAAGACATTTTCCTCTTTGGTGCAGTAGATATACTTGGGTATCAAACAATACAATTGTAAGATATAGCTCTAGCTTCACAGAAAGCTACAGTGATATTCTAAAAAATATTATGCAATTTACTGCAACAGCTATGGATCCACACCATTTTGTTTGTCTGCAAACATACATGTGATATAAACACCAAGCTGACATGCTTCACAGAGTCCAGTGAATGCCACTGAGAAATACTTAGTAATGATTTGTTCCACCATCCTATACTAGTCAAGAGTCATGTAAATTTCATAATACTTGAAATAATCACAAGTAATTTTTTCAGATTACCAGAAGATAATTACTCTGATTGTCACACAAGATTTTTGCATTTTTAAAATGATCATAATTAATCTGTGAATATAAATATGTAGTAAGGATTTGCCATTTAGCATTTTAAACTTTTGTATGATAAAGGCAGAAAATGAAACATCGATCACTCAGAAAGCTTTTGACAAGCATTAGAGAAAGACTTTACTTAGCATCTACATGACTGGCTCTTCCTGCAGCCAATTAGCTCTTTTGTTCTTGGCATCATTCAAGATAAACAGTATTAGAATTAGTGTACTGCAAAATATTTATTAAGTGAGTTTTCTGTGCCAAAACCATTCTATGTCTTTGTAGTTATATCAGGGAACCAAGCATGTAAAATATCTGCTTCACAAAACATATTGTAGGAGAGATGAATTTTGCTTATATAAGTTCATATATGGGTAAATATATATCATAAATATCAGAAAAATATAGAGGTGATAATACCATATAAACATGTAATATATAAATAGGTAGCATATCAAATACATACAGTAAGTACAAAGTGGTGAATTCACATAGTGATCAGTAGGACTCTGTGGCCATGAAGTCACCCGGTGGGGCCATACTTCTGGTTTCCCTGAGCCTGAACACACTCAGAGCCTTCTGTCCTTCCTGAAGACCCAGCCTTGGCTGTTTCCGTTCTTCTGATCTCTGCCAAACTGCATGCCTGGCCAGGCCTCCTCAGCCCTGAGCTCCGATGCCAGGTGGAGCCATGGGAACACATGTAATCTTCCTGGTCCAGTGCTCTATGGCCCTGAGCTCAGCCAAGTCTCTGTGACCTCACCAGCTCTGCTCTTCTGGATGGCTCACTTTTGAATCTCCACTTGTCTTCTCCCATCTTGTAAACCTGGCTCTGTCACCAGGGTGGCTCCTACTCCCTGGGTCTGTGTACACAGCGGAAACCAAGGAGAGAAGTTTTCAAGAGCTCATGCTAACAGCAGCAGGTAGGAAATGTGAGAGCCAATCAAATGCATTTGTATGTTTGTTGACTTATAGAGTTCTTCTACAGGAAGACTTAGCTGTGCAATGACCAACCAGAGGCTGTGTACTTCAAGGGTAGGACCATTTGTGATTGACAGAATTAAACAATTTCAAAAAAGGATAAATTAGAAGGCAGTAGGTGGAGTGCTCCACGTGATCCAAGAGCCTTCAGTATCCATCTACATTTCTCAGGGAAATACGTGCGAGGCACCTACTAGGATGGGATTAGGTTGAATCTTCTGTGAAACCATTTCAAGGTACTTAAAAACCATTTTTTCTGAGGATTCAAAATGTCTGTCTTGGAATTACTTCAGGGGAAGATTGGGTGGGTTGATTTGCTTATAAAACATGGCAATTTAAGTGCATTTTAGTCATTTTTAAAGCAGTCCAAGGTAAAAACCATCATGTTTAAACGTTTTGGTTTAAAATTTAAGAAAAGGCCCTGAAAAAAAAAATACTACACATCAATATGAATCATAGATGAAACACAAAAGAGATGCCAACAATTTAAAAGAGAGACACTGTGGCTCAGAATTTTAGAAGTTTCCATTCATGGGGGCATGGCTGTGTGAAGAGAATACTCAATTCACTAAACCAGGTGAGCAGGAAAGAGAGAAATCCTTCCAGGTCACACCCAGCCAGATACTGCCTCCCTCCAGCAGGCCCCAGGTCCCAATGGCAAGGCAGCTGTGAAGCCCCAGCCTGAAGCTTCTAGAAAATAAAGATTCATAGTAAAAGCTTGATAACTAGAAATTGTACTCCTTTTTCATCTCATGAAATCAAAGTGAACTGGTGGTGATGAATTTAAGTTGAATTTTCACATAGGGAAGCCTATGAAGACAATTCCTACCTTCCTCATTTTCAAAGGTATCTGTTCTCTGAAACAGCTTCTGCCTCGCAGTGACTAGTTCAGCTTATGTGTTTTGACTCTTAGATATACATTTGTAAGACTGGTAGAACTGCAATTGCTTTGTTGTTAGATGTAGTTTGTCTCTTTTGTTTGAGTTGGAGGAACTTTTAATGATTTTAATTTACTGTGGAAGTTTATAGCAGAGGAAGACTTTGGTGATATACATACCAGTTGCCTTTACATATGTAAGTGCATACATTTAGAAGAATTAATTTACTCCAAATAATTCCAAAGTTTGTTTCAGAGAAAAATGTGGACAGTTATGTGACATATTTTGGTTGAAGCTGATTCAAAACTGTACAACTGTGGAAAAAAGCTAAGTCAACAATGACTTAATGTTATTTTTAGGAACTAGTTTGCATTACTGGGTGAGTTTTGCAGTAGATATTCCAACAAGTGTCAAAAGATGATTGATCTTGATAATTTAAGTGTTTTCTTACACCCTTCATTTAACAAAGATTTAAAGTGTGCTGGCATCATGTGTACTTTGTTCCCACTATGTCTAGCTTTGTTTCTCCACCATTAAGAAATTATAAGACATGTAGACAAATACTGATGTGATTTTGAGATCACTGCTCACAGAAGCAGTGCAGAGGGCTGTGACATCAAGGATAAATGCCAGTTTCACAGGGACATTGGAGCTGGACCTTCACTGCAAGTGCCCATTTGTTAAGCCAGGTGCACAAGAAGGCTTGTTCTGATAAAACATAAAGCAGCATCAACAAAACATAGGCTGAACATGGCTGTGACCCAAGTTCTCAGTGAGACAGAGGAAGGAGGATCTTATAGTACAGACTTAGTGTAGCCTTACCCTAAAAACAAAATTTAAGATAAGATCTACTGGCATGCTGTTTGGTACAATAGTGGACCCTGAGTTCAATCATCAGTACCAGAAACAAACAAACAACAATAACAGAAAAGTCAGAAAATATGATGTTGAAGGAATAATTGAGACAAACCAAAGATGTAAAAATGGTTAAAAGACTCATGAGATTATGCACTGAAAATACAATAGATTTAAAACATAAATGCATGGAATAGAAACAAAAATATATTGTGAAGGTGCACATGAAAATTAATTTTTGAATAAGAAGGGACTAAGCAAAAACATTGTTTATAGGATAACAGTAAAATAATATAGAAAGTATTACATAATTTTTTTGAGGAAAAACAAAGTAAGGCATAAAAGAGTTTCAGTTGTTAATACAAAAAATAATTTAAATAGTTGTTAACAGATCAATATGCTTCTGAATAAGTTTATAAATTTAAATCAAATGCCAATAACCTTTTATATTTCGAACTGAGAGTGAACATGACTAGTGAGTCTGACCCTAAGTGACGGTGGATGGTCACTTAGCAAGAACAAGGTAAATAGCGACTGGGAAGAATGAAGTTGTTGGCCCAGAGTAGCACACAGCCACTCCAAGGCAAGGTAGGTGAGAGAGACAAGCGTATTCAAGCAGCTCCCTTCCTGCATGTGTTCTCTCACATTCACCCTCCTAGTCCTGCCTGCCAAGGCACGGAGAAGCCCGGGGTGGTGCTCTCCTGGCCCTGCCAGAGAAAGCTTTCCCAATGATCTTCCCCCTGTCTCTGTCGTGCATGCGATTGTGACTTGGGGACAGTCTCAAGTTGAACAAATTTTTATGTTTCCCTCCTTCGGCTCATTCTCAGTGACTGGATCTAGAAAAATGCTTTTAAATGTCTTTTGCCTGCATAAATGACTCACAACTATTGTGCACTTAATAGCAATCTTCAGGCCTCTATATCCAGCAAACAACACACCCAAAGCAGAGCTTCCACCAGAATTCCCCTCTGCCAGTCTATTCACCTCTTCTGTTCCATACTCCAGAAAACTGTGTTCATTTTTGACTACTTTCTCACAAAATTACTTTGCTGTAAGCTGAATAAACCCAGCAAGCAACCCCACTGTCCATTTCTTCTGCCAGCGTCTCTGTTTCCAGACTCCACAAGAAAGTGCCCTGTGGTTACTCAGTGTTCTTGTCCCTGCTCTTGGCAGCTACAGTGTGCAACGCATCAGTTCCAATCTGTGTCAGATGCAGATCAGACTTCCCATGCCTCTGCAAAAAATGTTCTGCTTGCATCCCTCTTATGGAAGAGTATAGTTGCAAAACTGCACATTAATCCTTTAAGATTCTTAGCTATCAGTCTGGTTGCTGTCCTAACATAAACCCTAGGCACTGCCTTTCTCAGTCACTGAAAGAGCCATGGGGTCCTGCTAAAGTTCCTTACATGCGGCAGCTTCCTTCCTGATTGCTTCTGTCCATGTGGCTCAGGACTTCACTTCTTTGAGAAATAGGCTATTTAGTCCATTTTCAAAAACTGAGATGGTTGATCCCGCCCTGCATTGAGCACAGCACTGAGCTTCACTCACAGCGCTTATTGTTGTCTGGCGTGCTGCCTGTTTAGTAATTCAGGTATATCTTCTGCCTAGTCCAATATGAGCTTAAGCTCTTAGAGGGCAGTGTCTGGATAGATTGTTTCAGTAACTAGTCCTGTTACCTTGTAGAATACATATCACATGTAAAGTTTTCAACTCATATTCATATGATAATTTGAATGAAAAAAATCATTCTTAAGTCAATTGAAGGTAATAAATTATTTTAGTCAATGCATTTTCATGTTGGAACATATATAAATAAAAATAAATTATATATATATATATATATATATATATATATATATATAATTTATTTATTTATTTACTTTTGCCTGTTTATCTCTATTCCCAACAATTTGGCCAGTTGTTCAATATCTTATTTTTCATTTAAGTAGGTGTGATATGATTTTTTATTGATCCCCTGCCTTTATTGTGACGTCATTGTAAAAATCACTCTCAAAACTGTATAAAGACAATGAAGTTGTTTTTCATCTTTCTTCTTCCATAAAACAAAGCCTAAGTAAAAACTTAGACAGGCCATGAGAAATAGTTTGCATGCATGGTATCCTAGAGCGTGTACTCCATAGTATTCCTCTGAATAAATATCTGATTATATGTGTGAAAAGGTAGATATATATCATATTTTTAGGAATATAGATATTCCTATTACACATGAGCTCATAAGCTAAATTTGTATAATGTAAAGTCTAAGAATGAAGCAGCAGTCTTTGTAAGCAACTGTTGCCTTGTTGACTTTTCTTTCTCTTTTTTGAATCAGGGTTTTGTTATACAATTCAGGCTTCCCTTGAGCTCATTTTGTAGCCCAGGCTGGTCTCAAACTCTCAAAGATCCTCTTGCCTCACTCGGCTTTCCAAGTGCTGCGATTACAGGCACACACAACCACACCTGGCATTTATTTACTATTGCTTTTCGTATCTTGGCTTTATAGAATATAAATTACAAAGACAAGTATTTATAAGAATCTATCCATAAAAATATACTCATTCAAATTTATAAACAATTATATGCCCTTAATGAAAATAAATGGAAAAGAAAAATTCAGATACAAAACAATTAAATTTATTTTACTATAGTAATCATCTGATGAACATTACTTATTCAAAGAAATCCATGGAGTTACATTCCACAAAGTGTGTCTACAGTGATATCATTTGAAAGATTTCTGATGCAAAGTATGTAATGAAATGGTACACCATAAAGTCAGTTTTAAAATGAACTCTAGTTTTAAAAATACATTTGTAATGTTATCAAGGAATAAAATTGTATCTGGGTTTAAACATTACACAGAAGAAAAAAAGCCATTCCCACTTAGTCATGTTAATAGCTAGTAGCTTTAAAATGGGCAAAGAAGAAAATGGAAATATACCAAAAGAGAAAGAAATTATTTCTGACCTCTGCCCATGATAAATTATGTCAGATTGGAGGCCAATTCATGGGAGCAAATTCAGAAGTATAATTTTTGCAATGTATCTCCCAGAGTTGCTTTTTTCCCTGAGGACTCCCAGGCAGGAGTCAATTCCCTTTCACTGGAGAAAAACCAAAAAGCTACTTCCATTGGAAACGTTCTGAAGCTTCCGGAGAATAAAACCTCACTTTTAAAATTTTCCCTTTACTGAGGATATAAGATGATGAAGAAGATGAAGAACTTCATTTGGCTGTGTATCCTTATTCTCCCTCCCTCCCTCCCTCCCTTCCTCTCTCTCTCTCTCTCTCTCTCTCTCTCTCTCTCTCTCTCTCTCTCTCTCTCTCTCTCTCTCTCTTTCTCTTTGTAGAACTGGAATGAACTCAGGCCCTTATGCTTGTCAAGCAAGTGCTTATTCTACTGAGCTATCTCCCTGGCTCCTGTATCCTTATATTCTTTTAACTTGCGATGCACACAATTCCCATTTATTCTGGTAATCTTGAAAATCCCAATCACATAATGTTCTCCTGGAAAAGAAGTGCTAGCACTCTGTCTGCTCTGCCCATGGATATACTGGATCTATTGAAGACATCTGAAAAATAATTAAGTTATCTTAGGAAAGTAAGATAAAACATTCTTTTTATGATGATTTTTAACATGTCTTTATGAATATGGCTGAATTTTTATATTTATACATTCTATATTCAGGCGTCAGCTTTCTTCCATTCCTAGTAGCTGGTGTGTCATCTTTCAACATTTTAAAATTCACGATCAGCAAGTTGCCACTGTGCGCATTCTAGCCTGCTCCCACCCTTGGCCTCCTCCATCTTTATCCCCCTTATTTTCTGCAGACTCTCTTGCCTTCTGGCTTCTTTCAGATTTTGCCGCACACAAAACTGACTTTGCTCCTCTCACTGTACCTGGCACCAGCTCTCACTGCTTGCAGGAATTCCAGGGTGAGATCTGTGCATCCTTGTGCATTATGGGTATCGTGGAAGCCTGCTACCCTCCAGGAGGCAGAATTTCATTCTGATTACCTTCCCACAGAGCTAAACATGCAATTCCTTTTCTATGTTATTTTTAGCTCCCATCTCTGAACTTTTCTCAGTATGTGTTAATGGAGAGTGAATCTCACATGCAAAGTTTTCATTTTGTTTTGCTTTATGATTTTGTCTGAATAGTGAATCCGTTAGTTGAACTTTGCCTGATGTCCTAAATAAAGCTAACTTGAGAATTTGAGGTTTGGGACCTTACAAATATTGATAGACATTAACAGTAAAATTAATCATATAACAAAATTTTGATAATAGTAATATCTCTTATGGATTTCCATTATCTTTGTCTTTCCAAATAAAATCATAATTGTAAAGTATTCAATGCAATATAAAAATGCTGGCATTAGGTAATCTAAGAAATTCTCTGCTTTGTAAAAATAGATGGAGAGAAAGAAATATATAATTGAGACTAATATAGGAAGATAAAAAAGATAAAATAGAAAATAGCATCTATATTATTAAGTATTCCTATGAGAAGTTCCATTATAAAAAACAAATAAAATAATTATTTGTAAAATAAAAGAACAATACTGAAATACACTATTATAGTTCTTTTGCCTGTTAGATGTCTATATATATGTATCAGTGATTTAATGAAAGGAAATATTTATCAAAGAAAGAAAGCTTCTGTCTCAGAGGGACACAAGGAGTCCAAAGTGGGTTGACCAATTCATTTTTGTGTATTTTTTTTATGTTTAGCTCACTTTGTAATGAAGGATGACCTTAAACTTGCAACTGTCCTGCCTCAGCCTCCTGGGTGCTGGGATTCCAGGCATTCACCACCACACTAGCTCTCTTTTAAGATTTTTTGACATCTGATTCTGAGCATAATTCATAAACATTTAGACACCAAGTTAAAAACTCTTAATATATGCTGAATTATGTTATCATAAATTATAAGCTTTATTCTCCTAGAATAGTGAAATAAAAACATGATGGTTTTCTTAGTCATCAATTAGCACTTTTGCAGTATACATCTACTTTACAGCAATTTGTCATAATAGGAAATTCTTACAGTGTGTTTCATACTATAATTATATCATTTTTTGGAGTTAACAAAATGAACATGTTGCATTAGTGTGTAGAAGGTATCAATAGCATGCATATAAATAGCAATAAATAATATTTATTGTTAATCTGCCCAAAAGTAGATACGGTTCACTTTATAAACAAATAATATTTATTGTTAATCTGCCCAAAAGTAGAAATGGTTCTATATAATGGTTCATCTGCTTAACTTTTTGAATTAGAGGAATACTAACATGAAGGAATTTGTAAATACTCTACTAGTTCCATAAATTATACTTGACAAATTTTTCAGGTTATTTATTTAAGTACTTATTAACAAATACATATCCTTTAATGTGTAACAGATAATGCACAGCTGAAGGAATAGTGAAAATTTCTTTGAAAATTTACTTTTTTGTTCATGTTGTGACTTTTTTAGAGACAAAAGAGAAGGAAAAGAAGTAAAATTCAGTTGTGCTCTGTTTTCTGTAGATAAACCAGTTAAATACCCTTTTAATACTTATTTTTATGCAACCATCTTCCAAAACTTCATTCTTTTCATAAAATAATCTACATGTTTTTGGTGAAATTGATCCATGTTGCCCTTGAGTAGATATTTGAAGACAGTCATTCCCAACTTTTAGTAATTGTGAAACTGTTAAATATTACTCCCAGCAACATAGAAAACAGGCTGTGATTAATGATGAAGAAATAGTTTATTAACTTTGAATTATGAATTCATCAGTAATTGAATACTGTTTTCATTAGAATAAGAAATTTGATGGGAAAGTTGAAAATTATATTTTACTATCGCTTAAGTACCTACATATGGACAAATTTTTTTTCAGTATTTAATGTTTTCAAACTACAGTGATTCTGAAAATGGTGGAAATGAGATAATATTAAGTCTAGACACAATATAAATACTCATCCTATTAAATAAGTCCACTGAAAATTATAAATGAAAATTTTTGTCTCATGTACATATAAAAATAAGTTTAATTTTTTTCCTGGCATTTACCTTTCAGATCATTCTCTTATGGTTATCATCAACTTAAGAGGCCCAAAGAGAAGTCATTATAAGCAATAGTTTATTTGTGGCAATGAAAATATATTGAAAATTTAATTGCAGATATGTAATGAAGTAGCAGTATAATATGAAAAGAAGAACAATTTAGAATACATATAATTTAAGTGTGTATTAGTACACACATAGAATAATTGTTGAAAGCTTAGTTTAATAAAGTATATTTTCTAGAAAATGTCAAGTAACTTCTTACTGGTTCCCTTCGCAGGGCAACTTTGTTTTGTTCCAAGCCCCCCATAGATATTATTTTTAGTGTTGACAGGCAAGTCAAAAATCTCTTAAAATTGTCTTAGTTGGCCTACTGAGGTATAATTTATACATTTCCTCCTAATTAAGCATAAGTTATTATATATTATGTGAAATATTTGTAATCATGTAGCCACAATAAATAAAAAATTCTCATTGTTCCAAAAATCTGCCCTGGAAGCTTTGGTGGTTGCTTCTATCTCCCGGCCTTTGACACTGGACAGCTACTCCATTGCTTCGTCAGTGTGATGTTGCTTTTCATTAGAATTTTGCATATCTATTTACACGATATGTACCGTATGTTTTTTTCTTTCCACTTTGGTGTGTTGAGATTCATATTGGTTCTTCCATGTAGTTTATTCCTTTCTCCTGGTGAGTAGTTTTCAGTTATATGAATGTTCCAGGATTATCTATTAATTCAACAGTTGTTGCCAAGTTTTGGTGATAATGAAGAGATGCCATAAATATTTGTGTACATTTCCTTATATGGACTTGCGTTTTCACACTTTTTAGGTAAATGATTAGGAATGTGGTCCCTGAATTGAATGGTAAATGTGTTTTGTTTTGCAAGAAGTTGTCAAGGTGTTTCCCAAACTGCCTGCCCTGCCTTGCATTCTCAGCAGCACTATAAAAAAGTTCAGGTTGGTCTAGGCCAGCTGTGAGATTTTGAGATACTTTAATTAGCACCTTTTAAAATGTGTGTGAGAGTTCTCCAGGTGATACTCTAATTAGCTCTTCGCTTACTTGGATGGTGACACGTCATTTTAGTTTGTCTTTTGCTGGGAACTAATGATGCTGTCATCTTCTTTTCCTTCTTTGCCTCTTCTGTCTCATTTTTAGTGAAGATTTAAAAAACATGTTTTGCATTTTTTATTTGTTTTCATTTTGAGATGTAAAAACTCTTCCTATTTGCATATTTCCACGCTGTGCATGTCTGGCATTTCATACATGCATTGAAAATCATTTTCTCCAATCAGGAGCTTTATCTTGTTTTCTTAATGGTATATTTCCAGAGGTAGATATTTAAAAATTTGAAGCCTAGTTTAGCAGTTTTCCTAAATGTTCTGTCACTATGTGTGGAGTCATCAGGATTTTCATGTTTTCTTCAAGAAATTTAAACATCCTAACTTTATGTTTTTTATTAATGCACCAGTGATTCATTCAGTGTTAATGTTCCTATATGAACATATATATATATATATATATATATATATATATATATATATATATATTATGGTTTGACATTTTATTCCATTCATTTTATTCATTAAGGTGTCTACTTATTCTAGTAGCATTTATTGAAAGGATATCCTGGATTCACTGAATTATCATAAACCTTTTGTTGACAACTCAGTGATACATTTTTGACTTTATGCATTGTTTTCTGGAGTGTGGGCTATCCTGTTCTGGACACAACATCTCTCCAACACTCTTCAGTAGAGTGGACTGGCAGCTGACATCACCTATCATAAGGCACTCAATTAAATTACTTCTTAAAATTATGCTAGTGATTCTAGGTAATTCATATTTAGTATAAATTTTAAGATCATCTTAACAGTTGCTACACAATATTTTCTGGGATTTTGGCAAACATTATATTGACACTATGAAAACATTTGGAGAAAACTGGCATTGTAATAGTGTTGAGACTTCTCGTAAATGAACATGGCATATTGAGCTATTAAGTCATATGTGATTTGGTTCATCTGTTATGTGAAGTTTGTTAGAATACAAAATTCTCACATTACTTTATTTAAAAATGTTTTTGGTACAGGGTCTCACTATGCAGCTCGGATTTCTAGTGATCCTCTTGTTTTCAGCCTTTTCAGCTCTGGGATTACGGGTGTGACCACTGCTCCAGAACTAGGTGACCTACTCAGAAGTTAGTTGATAAGCATTTGCTTTTCTTCTGTTCCCTGACACTGTATATAATTGATATCTTTTGATACTCAGATATTTAGTTGGTTTCTTCAGTGAAGCAATGTGTATCTACATTTTTGGGGCTGGTGAAAGAGCTCAGCTGACTAAGCTCCTGCTTAGGCAAGTGCAGGAACTGGGATTCGATCCCTTGAACCACATGTGGTGCCAACCCCACCCTGGGGGCACACTGAACCTACCACCGAGACCAGGCATGGTGGTGCATGCCTGTAATCCCAGTGCTGGGAGGCTGGAAGCAGGAAGATCACTAGGAGTTCAATCTCCTTAATAAGACACTATACTAAATAATTTTTAAAAAGAAAAAAAAAAAAACAACCTCCCTCAAATAAAAAAACAAAACACTTTTCTATTTGCAAGTTTTTAAGATGAGTATTATTCTTTCAATATTTTCAGTCAAATTTTATTTTATTTTATTTTGAAGAGTAAGAGCAACAACAAATAGCAGAAACAAAGACAGGAAAAGAGGAACATATAAGTACATATGGTACCATTGATTTTCAAAGTAAGATAACAAATTAGCAATGGTTGATTTATTACATATTTTTATCATCAAATGTGTTGCTCAGATTAATAGGTACAGGTGTATAACACTGGACACATAATTGAGCATTAACGCTTCATTTCAATAAACCTTAATTTTTTCTTGTCCATTTTACGTTTTTAAATTTATTTAAATAGAATATGATAATAATTGATAAGACAATACAAACAGTACAGATTTAGAAGAAAAGATGAGAGGTATTCAACCATGGTTTTTGTATTACAATCTTCTGTCTTCAAAGTAGTTAGTTGCTCAAATTACAGATGTTAGCTTATAGTCAAAGTGAAAATTTTAAACATTAATTGTCTTTTTCAAACAATTGATGGAAATTATTAGTGCAATCATCTCAGTTCTCCTGTACATATATTGCAAGATTTTCCCTTTCCTTTTTTTCCTATCTTTTCTCCTTTTGCTCATCTTCATTTTTTATTCCTTATGTCCAATTTCTTCCCTTCTACTATATCTAATATGCCTTCCAGATTTTTCTCACTTGTTTGGGTTCTTACACTAGAGAGACAGTACAATATTTAGACAGGTAGGTCTGCTTTATTTCACATACGAGTATAGCCTTTAGTTGCATCCACTATCAAGACCTTTTTTTATAGCTGAGTAATACTCAATTGTGTAAAAATGCCACATCTTTTTCATCCATTCATCATGTAATGGGCAATTTGGGATCTAGAAAAAACATTCCTTAAATTTATTCACAAACAAAAAAGAACTAGAATAGCAAATGCAGTTCTGGACAACAAAGGCAAGGCAGGAGGGATTACAATCCCTAATGTGAAATTATGCTACAAAGCTACTGTATTAAAAATCAGCATGGTACTGACATAAAAACAGACTTGATGATCTATTGAAGAGATTATAAATACAGGTACAGCTACAAACACATTTAGCCACCTTAACTTTGGCAATGGGGCACACATGTTGGAAATAAGATGACCTCCTTAACAAACGGTGCTGGAAAAGCTGACTCTCCAAACACCAAAAAATAAAACCAGATCTGGATGTATCACCATGCTCTAAACTAAAGTCCAAAAGGATTAATAATCTAAATATTAAAGCAAAAAATTAAATCTACTGGAAGAGAAAGCAGGTGGAAATCTTGAAGATATAGGAGTAGGCAGAGGGTTCATGAATCAAAACCAAACTGCACAGCAAATACTGCAAAGAATAAACAAAGTGGAACTCTTTTGGTTGAGAATTTTCTATATATCAAGAGAAATCACCAACAGAGTGAAAAGGCAACCCACGCATTGTGAAAAAATCTTAATTAACAATCTCTCAGAAAAAGGATTTCTATCTAGAATATATAAAGAACCAAAAAAAAAATCAGGTCCCCATAATTAAAAGATTCAATCCAAAAATGGGTAGATGATATGAATACACATTTCTCAGGAGAAGAAATATGATTGACAGATAAATACATGAAAAAATGTTCTACAGCACTGGTCATTTGAGAAATGCAAATTAAAACAATACTGAGATAGCATCTCAGTCCAGAAAAGAATGACTATCATAAGGAAATGTACTAATAACCAATGCTGGAGAGGCTGTGTGGAAAACAAGACTTTTCTCGATTGTTGGTGGGAATGTAGATTGGTACAAACTCTATGGAAATCAGTGTGGAGACTTCAAAAAACTAGGACTGGAAATTCCATGCAAACCATTTTATTCTGGTTATTTTTTGAAAAGAACTGAAAACATCTTGCCATAGTGATATATGTGCACCCATGTTTATAGCAGCAGAATTTGTCATAGCCAAATCTTGGAAACAATCAAATTTTAGTGTTTTCAAAATTTTATTTTTTTTTAAAAGATCAACATTAAAATTCGAGAATCTATGTGTGCCCAACAAAGCACATGGAGTAAAAGATCTTCCCCAAACATCAAATATATTGTCTCTGAGTACTCAAACAATAAAACAATTTCTTAGCCTTTTGTTAAGTGGAATCATAAAGAAATGAAAATTTATTGCAGGAAACAAATTTGTAGAACAGTGGTATGAATCTTTTTAGAGTCAATTGAAGACTATGCATAAAATGGGCTGGGGATATAGGAGGTCACTCAGGAATTGGATGCTTGCTTAGTATCTGCAGTGCTCAAGGGTCAATAACCAGGTCATACTGTCCCTGTAGCAGCTTGCGCTGTCTCTGCTTTTCTCTGTCCTTCTCTGTCTATCTGTCTCTGTCTCTGTTTGCCTCTCTCTCTCTCTCTCTCTCTTTCTCTCTTTCTGTCTCTCTCTCTCTTCCCCCCCACCTATGAAACTCAGTGTCATTGAGAGATTGGCTCAATTTTTTTTTACAAAGGCAAGAGATGTAGCTAAGCCGAGACCTTGGAATGGAACACCGATGCTGAAGAATGAAAAAGAAAGAC
>PVKA01020660.1:0-39980 GCA_004027165.1 Ctenomys sociabilis
CTTTGTAGCTCAGGCTGGTCTCGAACTCACAACAATCCTCCTGCCTCAGCCTCCCGAGTGCTGGGATTACAGGCATACGCCACCACACCCGGCTTCACATGACTGTCTTATCAGCCTTGATAACCAATAGCTTCTCTCTAGGACTGACTACATGTCATGGACTTTTACCATAGTCATTTGGTCTGTATACTGAGATCTCACTGACTCCCACTAGGTCCCCTTATGACACAAGATTTTATAGATATGAAAACTGGGTCCAGGCCAGGCTGGGCTGGAGCCATGATCTGAGCTCAGTTTTTCCAGTCCCCAGGACCCTCACACTACCCATTCACTTGAGAATTCCAGGGCTTCCTCCTGCCTTGTAGGGATCCCCACAAAGTATAAAAGCAAGGGAAAACAGAAGAGACTATAATAGCCAGGAATAGAGGCCGGGGAGATAGCTCAGTAGAATAAGTGCTTGCCAGGCAAGCATAAGGGTCTGGGTTCAATCCCTGGTTATGCCCCCCCCCAAAAAAAAAGCCAGAAATGGTGGTGTATACCTGTAATCCCACTACTTGGGAGGCTAAGCAAGGAAGAGTCACATAAATTCAAGGTCAGCCTGAACTATATAGCAAGATAGTGTCTCATAAAACACCATAGAAGGGATTATAGAAGCACGGGAGGGGAGGCAACGAGAGGGATGGGTCTCTATTCTAAGAGTGCTCTCATTACAGCAGATACAGCCACCTAGCTGGTTGGGAACCCTTGGACAGAAGCACAGAAGTACTGATAGAGGAAGCAACAATGATGTGAAGGTAGATTTAGGGATGATTCATGATGGGGAATGTAGAATATCCCCTTGAGGCTGGTCTGCAGGCTCAGGAGTCCCCACCTGCCCAAGGACCTAGAACTAGGAACTTCATGTTCAAAGCAGTTACTGTACCTCCTTGTTAGACTGCCTTTCCCAAGCACGGATGGCCTGGGTCTACCCCTGTCATGGTTCCCCAATTGGAAGTTGCCACCAAACTGTTTAGGTTCTATCGAGCCCTGGGGCACCACCAGCTGGTACCTATACTCCATAGAGCCATGCCTAGTCTTGGGAAGGTCTAGAGCTCCAATGCAGTCAGTGTCAGTGGCCCAACCAAATAGCAGAGAAGTCCCAGGTGAGACATGAGCTTAGCCAAAGCACCAAAGGCCAGGGAGGCTATTTGTACTGCAGCCAGACCAATGGGCTATGGACATGAATACCAACTGCATAGGCCAGTTCCCACAGGCACAGACTGAGTCCAAGGCAGGAATCAGACCCAGCTCAGGGCCACATGGGCTCAGGACTCTGCACTGGTTGTGGTGTGGCTTCAGCAGGCTGTAGTTCTACAAACATCTCAAATTTTTCTTTGTGAGCAGAGATGGGATCCATGAAAGCAGCTAGAATATGTCCCAATATGGGGACATGCACAAAGTATCCCTGGGCTACTGGTCAGGAAAGTTTGTGCCACTCAGTGATAATGGTGTCCACCACATCAAAAACAATGTGCTCTTCTAGTTAAATAAGATTCTGGGTACGCAGTGAGAACATACCCACTTCTGCTGTCGACAGTGAGGCACAGTCCATACAGGACCTCACTGTGGTGTTGGGGTCAGCCTAAGGGAGGCTATTAGGACTCCAGGCAGGCACAGCTGAAGAAGGCTTTGCTTTCAAGGCATTCAGACACAGGTTTCCAATCCTTCATTGTCTTTGTGGAGCCTGGGCTTTACAACCCCACCATCTGGCCCCCAGGTCTCTCTTTGAGTGTAAGGAGCACCTCAGCACAAGGGATCCTGACCTCTTAGCTCCATACTCTTGACAAGCAGGCCAGAGGAGGAAGAGCTCCAGTGTTCCAGCGGGTAGAGTCCCAGACCACAGGGACAGGCTGGGTGGAGCTGATCAATTGTACTAGCCATGACAGTCCTGGCTGCCCTCTGGTGGCCATATGTTGCTCCAGGCTGCTGCCTCCTCAGTGGACAGAGGCAGGGAGATGAGCCTGGCTCTGTGGGGGGAAAGGAGAAAGAAAGCTCCCTTGGAGAACATCTACCAGCTCTGGTCTTATCTTTTTAACCTGAAATAAGCCAATGCAGCCCTCAGCTAGCAAGGCTCACAAAAGGTTCCTAACCCCATGTCCTCCTGATTTAGGGTCTTAAGCTTATGGTAAAGCAACAGACATTCTCATTCAATAGGAACATTGTTATGGGATTCTCCAGAATATCCTGCGGACCAACCAGTGTGCTGCAGTGCTGTCCCCAGGACCTCCACCCTTCATTCCTAGCCTATTCTGCAGAATGGATTCTAAGCTCCCCCCGCCCCCCAGTATTGGGGCCATTTAGGAAATGAGACAGATGTAAGGCTGAAAGCACTGGCATATCCTTGGCCCCTGCTGGTTCCTATAGCTTCTGGCTGCTTCTGGAATCAGGGGATCTTATTACTGCCCTCACTCCAGGCTTGTCCTATGCCCATTTCCCAACCAATCTCAGGATAAAATGAACTTAGCGTAAGGTAGACCTGTACCCCTACCCTCCTAGAAGTTGAGAAATGCAAAGAGACCTAAGCGGACACCTCTGGAGGGGCTCTGAGAATGAACATGGGGAACCAAACCGCCCAGATGCAGCTGAAGTATTCCTACTCTGGTCTAGTAGTACTTAATGCTAGATCAGTTACGCCAAGTCCTGATTGATGTCTGTGAGAAATGCTGGTGAGGGTAGCTTAGCCAGGATGAGTCAGGTGAGGGCTGGCTCAGCTATGCTCAGAATGACCCTGCTTGCCAGAGTCTATGCAGAGCAAATACTCCATGCCTAGCTATATGGTGGGCCCTCGTGTTCCCCCAAACAAGGGTTGAGTGTGCACTTAGGGGAACCAGGAAGCAAGCAACTCAAGAGGAATGGGACAAGGCTAGGTGGAGACCCCACTCCTTTCCAGATACCCGATGCTTGGGCCAACTGCTCAGGAACTCACTGGACATGATCCCAGCATGGTGGGCAAGAGAGGTATGACTGCCTTGGTGTTCAGTACTGTCCTAGCTCCAAAGATAGAATGAACACAAAACAAGCAACACCAATTCTACAAGGACCACATTGCTGCCCACAGCCTGGATCCTAGAGTGAGCCAGAGGGGCAGAGTACTTCTTGCTATATTAACAGTGGTAGGTCTCCCTAAGTGATGTCTTGCTCATCACCTTAATCACAGGTTTATAAATCTTGGCCTCTGCCTATACAGTGTGTGGTAACCACCTAAGGTGGTTGGCTGGCAACATTAAAAACTAAGGTTGGGGTGGCCAAATAGCTTAGCCCATTAAAGCACCTGCTTAGGCAGATGCAGGGGCCGGGAGTTCCATCCCCTGGCCTGTCCTGCCTTGCTGGCCTGCCCCCAGGGCATGCTGAGACTACATCGAGGCTGTGTTTGAGACTAGGCTTGAGACTAGGCTGGGTGTGGTGACTTGTAATCCCAGTACTTGGGAGACTGTAAACAGGAGGATCACCATGAGTTAGATCTAAGCAGTAAGACCCTGTACACCAGTACTAAAATCCAAAAAAAAAAAAGCAACCCACTAAGGTTTACATCCACGGAGTGCATTCCTTTCCTGATTGTCACATCTAAATATGACTGGATCTACAATGAAAAAGCCAAAATCTTCTACTTTCATATTCACTCTAATACTTGACATACAAATCAGAAATCGTTAAATGTGTGTATGCTCGATTTAATTACTTAAAAATTCAGATGGGAAAGCCAGGAAACTCCGGCTTTCTACCCAACACAACCTGGGTTAAGTACCTGTCAAAGTGGTCAGGGCTGGGTCCAACCAGGGGGTTGGAGGGATAACATGGGGATGGGACCCAGGCCAGGACATATGCGGGGATAGGGAGGTGGCTCCTCTCGAGTTTGCGGGTGTGAAGGTACAGCGCGGTGCTGGGATATCTCCTTGGCCACTGTACTTCGGTGCTTCCCAGCCTCATCCCAGCCGCACGAAGCCCCAGGGAAGTTCCTTGGCCTCACTGCCCTGGGGCCCTCAGAAAGTTTCCGTGGCCGCCTGACCTCGCCTTTGAGGCGCCGTCGCTGCAGGCACGGGGCACACAGGGTAGAAGACTGGGGCGCGCTCAGCGGGGGCGCGCGCAGCGGGGCGCTCAGGACTGGTCTAGCAGGGGAGGGAGGCCGCGCACAAAAGGACACGGGTCTCGAAGATGTGGCGCCGGTGAGGTGCGGGTGGGGCAAAGTAGGTTTTCATTCCTTGCTCCCGAACCCTACTCGCACGTTGACTCTGGGCCCAGGACGCTGTCCACTACCCCTGTCCGGATGTCAACCCAGATCCTAGCACTCAAGATCCTGTCCAGACCCGGGAGCGGACGCCGGTTTCCCAACCCCAACCCCAGCTTCAAGACCTGACCCCGCCCACCGGCTCAAGCTCACCTGGAGCGCAGCGTGGGAGGCACCGCAGCGCGGCCCCAGCCCTCTGGCGGGCGTCCCTGAGTCCCTCGGCGCCCGCGTAGCGGCGTCCCCAAGGCACCGAGCCGAACGTGGGCCAACGGAGCCGCAACTTGAGCCGGTGCGGGGGCGGACCCCTCCCTGTGGAGCTCAGCGGACAGCAAGCCGACCAGCCTTCCCAGCCTCTCGGGTGGCCCGTGCGCAAAGCCGGCCTGGCCCGCGACGCGGCCCTCTGCCCCGCCCCACTCAACCGCGAATTTTTCCATTGGTCGAGAGACCAGGCGCGGCTCAATAACCGGCGCCGATTGGACAGTTGTGCAGAGACTGTGGCTTGCTATTGGGGACACTAAATGTCAGTCGTGGCCGACGACCGGCCCCTTAGCCGAGGGGCAGAGGCCCAAGCACCTGCCAGGAACGGTGTAGGGGCTACCTGGATTCTGGGATGCCCCTTCCCGGCCGCCTTTCGAGATTGTAGCCAGACCGTTGGGCCCCGAATAGGGACCGGCATGGCCCCAGACCTCAGCTGTGTAGTCTCCATCATCACTCTCATTTTGCAGGTATCCTCCAGTGCCTGCAGTTTGCCAAACGCCCCGCACTGATCCTTCTACCTGTATCTAATAATTGTATTCACACAAGCCACAAGGGAGAGTTCAGTTGTGACCCATTTTACAGATGGGAAATTGAGGCTTAGAGAGATTCTCACTTGCTTTACGTGGCCCAGACTTGAACCCAGTCTTCCGACACTGGAGTCTGAGGAACTCCCACTCTCAAGGCCCAAGGGTCCCTGCAACAGGGACAGGGTTGCATCCTTGGCTAAGTGAGGCCCTGTTGGAGTAGGGGCAACAGTGTTTCTGAGAGCAAAAACGGAATCCTTGGTAAAGCTAGGCTTCTCCCACGAAGCCTGGATCTACAGCCCCCTACAGCCAGGCATCCATGGTGTTGTTCTTTCTCATCTCTTGGTGGCATCCAAATAACCCTCAGCTGAGGGGAGTTGTGTTTATCTTTCACCACTGATCCTATGTTGTTTCCTAGAGTTGTGGCGGATCATTGTAGTGCTTTGCCACCTTCTCATGTCATTAGCACAGGTCACATTTCCCACTCAGCCAGAACCCCAGGCTCACTCTGAGGTGATATGGGACTGCGGAATGGAATCACAACCTTTGGCCAGTTCCACTGAGCCTTATAGTGTAAGGGGGACCAGCAAGGTTGCCATCTAGTTGGGGCTTCTTCATGAGCAGAGGGCTGGTTCATGTTTGGTTCTGAGCCTTTCTGCCCTGGACACACTTAGAGAGGTGAGCAGTTCATGGACTTGTTGCATTCTCCAAAGCCAGAAGGGGGCCCAACCTGCCCACAACAATGCTAATGGGGTGGGGTACCCCTAGGAATGAACAGACCAGATATTCATGGCTCATCCACCCCTGTAGACAGTACAGTATATTCATGCATTCACCCTATTGTTGTCAGATCAGACTAAAGAAAATAAGATTGGCTAGAACTCACTGCGAGTACCAATACTAGGTCCACCTGTGTCATGGCAGTCAGGGCAAACTAATCTCCACTGCATTTCAGGGCAGGCAGCCACTACCAATCCTGTGTAGTCGGCACTTAAAGTGAAAGCTATTTGCCATCCTAGCATAGGAATGTTTGCAGCTCTGGGAGGGCAGCATTCTGGGAGGACCTCTTCCTAGAACAAGGAGTCCCCACAAATAAGGTGGCTCTTGTTCAATAGAATAGCACTGTATGTGGGTCTGGCTCAGATGCTGTTTGGTGGGGGGGGGGCATGTTTCTTTCATTTAGGACCAAAATGTAATAAATTCTGACTGTTCCTAGCATTCCTCCAAGGGCATAAGACTTTGGTCCTCTTGGAGCCTTTCTTCTTATCATAGTCTGGCAGTATCCCTTCTCCCCATCTTTGCTTATGATGGCAAGAGGGGCTAGACAGATCTGCTGAAAGAGGGCAAAAGGTAAACTTACCTTCCAAAATTGGGGACCAGGGAGATAGTTTAGCAGCATAAGCACCTGCCTGGCAAGTGCAAGGCTCTGGGTTCGATCCCCAGTACCAAAAAGATAAAATAAAATAAACTCACTGAGGATTGTCTTCTCTCTTACTCGTACCCCTTGCCCCATGGGGTTCTACAGACCTCTCTACCCAGGAGTCAGACTAGTTCTTACAGCTGCATAGAGGATCAGGATGGGTGGAGCTAACTTAAAAAAGGAGTCAGGGTAAATACTCAGCAGTCTTCCCATCAGGATGCAAGTAGGGGTCAGAAACAGAAATTAAAGATATCATAGGTGCCAGTAATTCAGTGTCTTCCTTCTCACTCTGCCTACATGCTGGCCAGTTCTGTAGGGACTAGGGAAAGTCACAGGGAGAAAAAGGTGACAGTGTCAGGAAGAACTTCCCAACTGTTGCAGGTGTTTAGGGAATCCAAAAAGGTAGCTCTAAGAGATGGTAAGCTCCTTATCTGAGGAAATGGGATGGCAGTAATCCCCTTACAGCCTGAGATGCCCAGGCTCAGGTGACCATGTTAAGTCCATGTCATTTACTCTTGTACACACCCTAGAACCATATATTGTGCCATGATGTCAATAAGTCCATGATGATAGACAATGTTCTAGGTCTGTCTGCTGTGTGTAATAGAAAGGATTTGATTCACCATCCAGTATGTTTTTGCATCCCCCTTTGTGGGTGATGGGAAAGCTTGGAAAACCCATGTGCTGCTCTGAGGTGCATGGTTCATGGTTTAAAGGGAGATTACTTTTCATCTGCTGCCTTATACCTCAGGACATAGTCACTTATCCCCAGGCTCAAGGACTTGCTTGTCTAACAGCACAACCTCTTAGCTGTATGGACCGCATGGTCTGGCTGCTCAAAAGAAGCTGGCACCAGCCCAGCATGTTTGTGTGTGGGCTGCAGGAAAGATAGCATATGTCTGGCTAAGTCTGCCACCTGCTGGCCACAGAGTCCCTGAGCATCTGCAGGCCTTGGTTTTGTTGCCTGTAAAAGGCTTCTTGTGCTGGATTCCAGGAGAAACACAAATGTGACAATGAAAAAGTTGGGCACAATGGGCCCTGTTGGCAGCTCTGGATTAGACTCTTGCCTTCACACCTCTAAGACTCCAGTTTTCTGGTGGGAATCAGTCCTTCCAGTCAGGATCAGGGCACCTAAGTCTTTAATCTAGCCAGTGTCACTTACCACCTTTTTAAAACAATTTCAACTGAATGGAGTCTCAATGTTCCTATCTGTAAAATAGGGTAAATGAGAACTGTGGATCATGACACTGGTTTAGAGATCTTAGGAAATTAGCATTAACCTTAATGTACTTGTCATCTTCTTATAGTATACTTCAGTTTGGGACAGGCCCTTTGGGTCTTTGGCACTCCACCTTTACAATGCTCAGGCCCCAGAAACAGCCCAGAGACCAACAGGATTAGGAAGCCCTAGCTATCCTGCTAGGAGAACCCTACCTGCTCACCCAGTGCATCTTGGGCCAACTCAGCCCTCATTTATGGGGACTAGGCTCATGGAAAAACAGTCCCCATGTAGAATCAAAGGGTACAGTGGCCCAAGTGGGCTGTACTGCCTGGCCTGGGGCCTAGGTGCCTCCTGATGCAGGGGACATCAGGGGTCAGGCCTGTAGTGTGGGTGGTACTAGAGATCAGAAGCCAACAGGACTGTGGGGGAGAAGGGGATAAATCATAGGAAGGAATGTCCAGGACGGAGGATGACTACAGCCAGACATTGGTGTAATAAGGGGGAAAACAGTACCCAGCCTAAGGGAGGCAGGTAAGGAGGTGCACATTCTTTTTTCTTTCTTTCTTTTTGAGACAGGGCCATTCTATACAGTTCAGGCCAGCCTTGAACTCACTTTGTAGCCAAGGGTGGTCTCGAACTAAATGATCATCTTGCTTCAAGTGCTGCGATTACGGGCATGCGCCACATGACTGGCTACATTCCTGTAGCTTTACAGGGAAAGCAGCAGGATGGGTGGGTGTACGAGAGGGAATAGGCTCAGAGGCCTGTTGCGACCTCCGGAGGATGGCTTCGCGGGTTGGGTAGCAGTGGAGACCAGTGGAAACCAAGAAGGCTGCTGGGTCACGAGACGTCCAGACGCCAGTGCAGCTCAGACTTGGCGCAGCCCGGGAGGCGGGGAGCCAGGAGGGCTGCAGCTCTAGAGCGACAGCGCGCCCAGCCAACAGGCTCCTGGATCGCTGTGCGAGGCCTCGCCCCTCCTCTTCCAGCCCAATGGCGAGCTCATTGGAGGCGGGTAGGGCGGGGCGTGGGCTGGCGGCTGCGGTGAGCGGGCGCGGCACCCGGAAGTCGGCTGCGGCGGAGGCGGTGAGTGTGCGACTAGCTCCCCGGGCTGTCGGACTTCGCTCTTGGCGCGGCCAGCCCGGGCTTCGGGGCGCCGGGCTCCAGAAACGCACGCGGGGCCGGGTTGCTCGCGGGCGGGCCGGGCCGGGCCGGATCTCATCTCTTCGCCCTGCCTGAGTTTTTTTCTTTCCAAGGCGTAGAATGAAAACGAGACGGCCTGTCTTGGAACCAGGCCAGTTCACAGAGACCAGACAGACCCTAGGCAACGAAAGCTCTCTGGCGGTGCTCGAAAGCATTTCCCGTGATTAGTGCTGGGACTGGTGGGGAAGGATCAGACCTGCTGCAGGGAGGCTAAGACAGGTGGGGAAGAGACATGCTTAACTCTTGCGAGGTTGTAGGCTATACTCTCAGCCAGCGTGAGGGAGCCTTTTCCGCTTCTCTGAAGCCCGGTGGCCAGCTGTGGGGACTTGGGGTGACAGCTGACGTAGGTCTGAATAGGCAGCAAGTGCTGGGTAATCGCTGTGACTGGATATGGCTTCCTGGAGCAGCCTGAATAGTCACAGACCCCCATCCCTACCCAGAGGTCATATAGGCTGTAGGCTAGGCAGGGTTGCACTCGGGGGCCAGGTATGGCATATCTCCTGGGCTCTTTAAGAGCTTGGGCTTGGCATGTTTTCCTCGTCGACGGGGTCACAGAAGAGGATCTTTTGCTGAGATCCTCTTCTCTGTCCCCAGCACTTCTATGCTTCCTGGCTTCTGGCTGGACTGCAGCTTTGTAATGAACCTTCTGCCCTTGGACAAGTCCCTGATGCTTAAGCCTCTTCTAGTGGAATGTCACTTGCTTGGCAAGATCCAGGCCTGTCAATCCATTCTAGACCTACTGACTGCTGCCTTGTCACCATTCTGGGCTCAGAGCCTTGCTCCATGAGATAGATGTAATAGCATTTATAAAGGGCAGCTGGGTGGCCTTTTAGAAGATGTCGTCACACTTGTTTACTGACCCCTGTGCCTCATTTTGGGAGTAAGTACTTATTGATCCAACTCTTATTATAAAGAAAACCCAGGTTAAGGAGCCAGGTAATATTCCTAAGATTTTTCAGGGCCAAGGCTAAATCACTCCTGTTTCTGCTTCTCTGGTTCTTTTCCCTAGAGCCTTCTGCATCAGATGACCTGTTGAGTTGGGTGGAGACAGCTGGGGAAGGTGACTGTTGGTGGATAGACACAGCAGAGTTGTGCCCCTTCTCTGGGATCTCACTGCCCCGTGGGGGGGGGGGATGATGAGGGGTAGATGGATTGCCTAGGGCTCAAGTCTCTAAAGCATGGGGATTTACATTTTCGTGTCACGTATGTTTGGACTGCAGGCACCTCCACTCAGGCCCCTTTCTGCTCTAACTTATAGTGACAGTAACCCTTTCCTGATCAACCATCTGCTCTGCCTGGGCTGCCTAGCCCTTGTACTTCCTTGATGTCTTCATTTGTGCAGTCATTCTGATCATCTGATGAATGTAGTCATTTGCAGTGTCATAGTTCCCATGCCTGTCATCTTATGCCAGATGGTGAGCTTTGCAGGAACCCTGATGTCTTCCTGGGGGGCTGCTTCTGAGAAAGTCTGTGGGGGTAGTGGGTCTGGAAAGAAACAGTGCAAAACAGGAAGGTCTGGAGGGCTTGTAGAAGCAGCAGCACCCTTGTCATTGACACTCCAGGTGGGTGAGAATGGGGGCCTGGCCTTTGGTAACATGTCAGTCAGTACATGGTGGCAGCATGACAAAGTCTGGCATTTGTTAGTTTGGATGTCAGCATTTGGCAATAGTCTTCATGAAACTGAAGATACTCCCAAATCACTGAGCTGACCTTTGAGGTTATCAAAGCAGCCACCCCCATTTTCTCTCAGTTACCTTTTTAGATTGCAAAATTAACATTTGCATCCTTAAAGATGAAAAGAGCAAAAAGAAAAGAAAAAAGAAAAGGGCTGGCCTCCAACTTCCATCAGCTGTTCCCCTGACACAGCTGCTGATATTTGAAGGTGCATTGTCAAGGTCTTTAGTAACTGCTAAGTGCTTGCTTTCATCCTCTTTGGAGGGTGACTAGGAAGGTCCACTTTTGTTTTTATATACCTTGCAGAAGCTGGACTTATCCCTCTTTGGTGGGAAAGTTGGGTGCTTCTTCCAGGAGCAGCCTGAGATGCATGGTCTGTCCTGTGCGTAGAGGTTTTCAATGTGTGCCTTGTTTGTACTGCTCCTTTGATCTATGAAGGGACAACGACACCCTGGCGTGAGACTGAATGTCCTCAAAATATTGGGGAGATCTGAGAAGAGGAAATCACTATAGAAAATTTGTCATGGTAAAATGCCACGTAATAGCTAAAATGAGAAAACATAGCTAGCTGAGCTTTTGCTGCTGAGATGGGAGGAGTAGTGTGTTGTGGTGGGTTGGCTGATCAGAGGATTTCCACATGCATCAGGGCTTTCTCAGCCAAAGCCCCAGGAGCAGCAACATTGTGTTCCCTTGTGTGTTTGCCTCCTCTGCTGGCAGCTGGTGGGAGCCTACATCATGTCAAGTAACACAACTATATCTGTCCTGACCTGCAAAAAAGAGCAGCTCCACCCTCAGAGGATGCTACAGCTGATGATCATGGACAGTAGGGTGGGTACTTGCCTCCTTAGCCCTGCTGCATTGTTCTTAAAGAACTCTGTCTTGTGTTCTGACTCTAGAGACAGGCTGGATCATTTAAAAACATTTCTTCTACATGTGCAGAGTACTTGGTATAATTAGGTGCGTCAGCAGATTATAAGGCTCATGTAACCTCTGTCTAGAGCTTTCAAATGTGTAGCTCTGGTAGACCATCTTGGTAAGAGCTAGGAATCCCACTTTTCCATTAAGGGTCCAATGTCTCATAAAAATACCTCTTTGCTGGTATGGTTGTACAGACCTGTAATCCCAGGGAGGCTAAATAAAGCAGGAGGATCACCAAGAATTTGAGGCAAGCCTGGGCTGTATAGTGAGTTCATGGTCAGCCTGAAATACATAGCAAAGACTTGCCTCACCTCCTTCCCCAACTAAATAGAACAACAACAACAAAACCTCATGCCCTTATGTTTTCTGGCATCTGTCTCATTACTACATTCTGCACTTCTCCTTTCTGCCACTTGCCCTGTTGACCTTTTCCGTTGACAAAGGGAAATACTTCCACATCACCTTGAGCTCCGCAGGGTCACCCAGGATGCACAGCTCTCTGCTCAGGTGGCCAGTGTTAGATAGCCATGCTATCCACTGCCCTATGCTGAGGTGTAGTGCACCTCAGCTGATCTGTTTTTGTCCAGTCTCCTGTGCTCAGGCAACTGTCCTCAGGTGCTCCCTGCCTTCCTGACCTTTACCTTCAATCCTGACCTGTGGCTAGAGTCAAGGGAAATAGGGTAAGGTAAGCACACTTTCTTTTGATTGCAGCATTTGGAAGTAAACACTCACACTTTTCCCTGCCATGAAACATATCTTTTGACAATTCAGGTTTTCAATGTTTCATTAATGGATTGCACAAAAGGAGTCCAGCGAGTCCAGCCATGTAGCCACTGCCTGTGCCAGGCATGGAAACCAGCACCAGCACCCACATGCCTCACATACTCTAGTCCCTGAGACCAGGTGGCTTGGCCCTGCCTTCTGACCCCATGCTTAGGTCTTATTTATTTCTCCTCTGTACAAAACACCAGATAGTGCACTATCCCTAATGGGGCTTCCTAGTACCTTGAGAATCTGGACTTGTTTCTGTGCCGCTGCATGCTGTTCTGGAGCAGGGATACCACCATGGAGAGAGACAGGTTGACTTCAAGTTTCAGACTATGGATTTCCTTACTATGTCACTTTATGGACTTTATGGACACTGGCAAGTGTTGGAGCAGCTAAAAGGGATGGGAGATGGCATGAACTAACTAACCAGGGTTTTAGAAAGTTCCATTGTTTGTGCTGTTGTTGCAGACAAACTAATCAGCTCATACTTATTTAACTCATTGTTTTAGAGGTTGAAAGCCCAAACCACATGGTACAGGCTCTGGCAAGGGTCCCTCTTGGCAAGGTTACCTTGTGGCAGATGGCAATGCTTGGACAATGTGGGAGGAAGTGATCACATAGCCAAATAGGAAACCAGAGATGGGATTTACTCTTATAACAAGATGTTCTTTCTAGAGCTCAGGTGTCCCATGAGAATTAACTTAGTCCCTTCCATGATCAGTGTACTTAATGACCTAAGGAACTCCTACTAGGCCCCATCTCTTAAAGATTTCACTGCCCCTCAGCAGTACCATACTGGGCACCAAGCTCCTAGCATAGGAATCCTGAGTTTGCAGGCATATTCAAGCCATATCAAACTGTAACATCTGTGACTACCCAAGACAGACAACTGCTTTCCAGGGTGTGCACTGGGACTAAAGTAACTACTGTAGCATCTGAGGCCTTATGACATGGAGGGTCCCAAAAGACAGGGAATCCAGGGTGTGACAAAGGTGGATAGTGCTAGGGAGGATTGAATGTGATTTGGGAAGCACAGATGGGTTCCTACACTTCATCATTCACATGGACAGACAGGGCTAAGACAAAATAAGATAAGGCAAAACAAGATAAGGCAAGACAAGACCTAAATCCACACATAGTTGTACAACAGGGAAGTCCTTTATGATAGGAAAAGCCTTTGGCAAGATGGTATGCAAACTGTGTAAAGATGGCTGACTTTGCTATAAGAGAAATTTTTTCTTTCTTTCTTTCTTTTTTTTTTTTTTTTGTGGAACTGGGGATTGAATTCAGGCCCTTGCACTTGCCAGACACACACTTGTATTACTGAGCTATCTCCCCAGCTTCAAGAGAACAGGTTCATGAAACAGAGGCCTAAGAGTTAGTACTCAAATTTGTGTTCCATGGGCTAGGACAGACAGGTCACCAATGGTCTTAAGATAATTAGGCCATAAGGGACAGCAGCAAAACCATGGTGAGCACATTTCTGGCCACTACATAACTGATGTCAGGTTCTGGCACTGAATGTTTGGGGGAACTTGGCCAAGTCTGGTTACAGGATACAACCCACATGTGGAGATAGCCCTCCAGATGGAGCTTGTCCTGTGTCCCCCCCAGAAACTGGTATCACTTTACCTGGCAATAATAAGAGCAAAGCCCAGTTGACATGGCCCTTGGACCCCTCTTGCCTCCTCTCCCAGTGGACCTCTGCCCTCGTTTTGGATGCTGAGTCTCATCTCCACCTGGCTTTCACCAAGGACTGCCATTACCATGTACTTTGGGCACCTGCCAAGTCTTTGCCTAGGCCTTGCTGTGTGTCTGTGAGTCTCTTTTATCATGCTCCTCTTAGATGATGCATAGAATGAGGGTTAGGGCTATGCTCACCTAAGAGTCTTATCCTTAGAGAAGGGCTTTGTCCTCTTATCACTTGGCTCTTAGCAATGAAACACTGGCCCCTATGAGGGCTTTTTGTTGTTGTTGTTATTGTTGTTGTTGTTTTTGTCTTTTTGAGACAGGGTCTTGCTATGTAGTTCAGGCTGACCTTGAGCTCACTTTTCAAGCCCAGGCTGGTCTTGAACTTGCAAGAACTCCTCCTGCCTCAGCCTCCTAAGTGCTGGGAGCACAGGATGTGCCACTATACCTGACCACTCTTTTGAGAATTTAGGAGAGAAATAAGAAGCCTCAGGCTGAAGAAGTGCTCCCAAGGAGGTTAGATTTTAGAGGCAGAAAGGCAGAGGATGATGGAGGCCAGGAGAGTTCTGAAAAGCATTGTTAGCAGATGGGCTGGAAGTGCCTAGAAAGCTGTCCTATCTAGCCAGCAGTGTGCACTAAGATTAACTTGAGCCAAATCCAGGATGCTTTCTTTCTGTTTTACAGAATTACTGGGTTACTAAGCCTGAGAGGAACTTGAGCTCTAAGTCTGGGAAGACTTCCACTTGGGTTCTTAGAGGACAGGAAGCTCTTGGTTATGGTGTGAGGAGGTCTCTTTCTTTATGTTCACATTTTGCAGATCTTCCTGGCTGGAATCCAAATGTACCAAGGGACTTCAGGTGTGTGCAGAAAGCCCTGGAGGGTTTCCTTCCTGGGAGAGACCTGTGTCATATCCCTGCAAGAGCCTAGCAGCATTCAAGGTTCAGTTTGGGTAACCGTACCCTTCACTTCCTTGGCAAGGTCAGTGAAAGCAGTGCCAGGTACCAAGTGGGATTATTCCTGGGCTTCCCTGAACATAGGCCCACCTGTTCTCTGGGCATTTGTCCTAGTGGGAGCTGGGCCCTGAAGTGTGGCAGAGTGACTGGCCCAGGACCTAGAACCAGCCATGGCACCTGGACTCTGTTCAATGGTGAGTCAGACAGACAGGGTAGCTCTACAACCAAGGGCAAACTAGAGAACTAGGGTCCCCTATTGGAAATAAGTGTTATCTGTCACAGGAACATTTCCTTTGTGATAGTGTCTATGAGAGTAGAGCTTGACTTCTCTCAGACACAGACAGAGCCACATCATACATCTGACATGTCTGTGTTGTGTGTCTGCTAAGTCCTTGTGTGCTCTGGCAGACAGGCAATGCAGGCAGGCAGCCCTGTGGACCAGGGCACTAGTCAGCTGTGGTCTCTTGGAGGGTACACTAATGGGGCTGGGGAGATGCCTCAGTGGAATAAGCACTTCACTGGCAAGCACAAGGGTCTGAGTTCAATCCCTGGTTCCTCAAGCAAAAAAAAAAAAAAAATAAAAAATAAAAAATAAAAAAAAAATTTAGAGGGTACACTAGAGCTCTGGTGGAAGAGGAGGAGGTGGAGGAAATGGGTCTTTTAAAAAATGATGTGTGTATTGTAAATTCTGGAAAAATTTTGACCAATCTGACTTGGAAGTGGACTATAACTTTGCTTATAAAAACTTCCCTAATGCCCAATCAGATAAAAACGTTCTGGGACCCACAAGATAGCTCAGCCTTCTAAAGCGCTCAGCCTTCTAAAGCGCCTGCTTAGGCAAGCATGCAGGAACTGAGGTTCAATTCCAGGCACCACATGCTGCACCAGCCCTGCCCCCAGGGTGGTGAGCAGACCACAAAACAACAGCAACTTTTTGCTCAGTTTCTGTAAGTGGGTCCTAGTTGGCCCTGCCCCTTGGAGAGCCATGCACCAAGTGGCACTTCCAGACACCTGAAGGTCAGCCATGCAGGCTGGGTCTGATTTGATCAGACAGCTCATGATCAGAAATCACCTGCAGCAACAGAGCCTCTGGCTGTTTAGGGAGTTTTAAAGATGTCTTTCTGGGGCAGAGGAGCAGGTATAATGGAACACAAGATGCCAGGCAGGGTAAGCACCTGTGTGGAATGGAATCTGTTAACAAGCCCTGGGGTCCAGCCCCTCATGAGAAGTGTGGTGAATTCAGCAGCTCATAAGATGGAGAGGAAAGCAGAAGGGATTGGAGTGGCATCAACAGGCTACTGTTAGGCCTTAGCTCAGCGTGCTCACCTCTGAGCCACTATGTCTTCATTTCCAGTGTAGCTACAGTGATAATAGTATTATTGTTATTTTATTTATTTATTTATTTTTGTGACAGGGTCACTCTATATAGTCTAAGCTGGCCTTCAACTCACAGCAATCCTTCTGCTTCAGCCTCCTGAATACTGGGATTACAGGCACATACCACCATGTCCCAGCTAGTGACAGTATTATTGAGAGACTCTAAGACCATCTTTAGCTTGAGTGATTCCTCAGGGGAGGACTCAGTGAACTCAAAAAGACCTTTATGTTAATATAGTAGTATATATTTGCCATACATAATAATTACTTATTGCAGAAGTCCTTACATTCATGCTGCAGTAGAATATATTTGCCATATATAATAAGGACTTATTGCAGAAGTCCTTACATTCATGCTGCAGTTTATTATAGTAAATGAATACAGATTAAAATCAGGAGGTTGGGCGTGATGGTACATAAACTCAGGTGGCCTGGAGGCTGAGACAGGAAGATTTCAAATTCCAGGCCAGTCTGTACAATTTATCAAGGCCCTGGTTACCTCAAAATAAAATTATAAAAAGGCTGGAGATGTATAATACAGTGGTAGAGCACTTACTGAGCATGTAAGAGGTCCTTGATTTAATCCTCAGTGTGTATATATATATATATAAATCAACCATGGAAAGTTACAGAGAGCAGAGTCCAGGAGAGAAGAGGCACAAGCTTTTAGTTATCCTTTTCCAGTAGAGTTGCCAGTAACTAATTTACTTGGCAGTGCTGTGTGACACATCCTGAGTATTGCTGATGGGAAATATCACCTTAGCCCAAGTGTCCAGGTTTGTATGGGACCAAGCATGTAAGTTTGGCAGACCACTGGCCTGTGTGGTTGCCCTTAGTCTCCTGGCCTCCAGAGAGTGAACTGCTATGTTCACTCTCTAAATCGCATTTTGTTTTGTTTTGTTTTGTTTTTTTTCAGTACTCAGGACCCTGTGCTTGCCAAGCAAATGCTTATTCTACTGAGCTATCTCTCCAGCCCTGCATTGTTAACATAAGTCTATCTAGCATCATCCAAAGCCCCAGATGATGCAGACATTCTTGCTAGGTCATTCCAGAGGCTTACAGATTACCTCTCAGGTGCTACACAAGGCCAGGGATTTCTTTGGATGTTTGGAGTACTCAGGTTTTCTGAGCCATACGTACACTGTACACAGCCATTCTGACCAGGCAGAGATACACAGTCGGTTTGTGGAAACCACACCAAAAGATGCAGGACTTTCTCTCCTATTGCCAGGCAGGTTAAGGACACAACAGGAATCCCTGGTCCACTGATTGGTGGGTGGCTGTGAGATATAAGTGCATGTCCATGCACTCGAAGCCTCAAGTGTCTGCCTGGCCTGAGTTGTATTATCTGGCTTGGGGACTCTTGGCATGGTCTTAGCCCTAGCTGGGCACTTCCAGAAAGTCCTTCTAGGGCTGCAGGATTTGACACTGGTTCCTCTTCATTTCCAGAAGAGATCAGGTAGTTTTTAATACAAGTTGTCATGCCAGGTGATGTGATGGATGGCTGTAATTCCAACTCCTCAGGAGGCTGAGGCAGGAGGATTACAAGTTGGAAGCCACCTGGGTAACTTTGTGAGACCCTGTCTCATAATAAAATTTTAAAAAGCTTAAAGATGTAGCTCAGTGGTAGCACATTTGTTCTGCATGTGGGAGGCACTGCATTTAATCCCCATTACCTAAGAAACAAAACAAAACACTTCAACAAACCAAGAGTGTACAGAAGTCAACTTTCTTTGTGACATCTTGATTGTGACAAAGATTGCCTAATTATGCACAACCAGGTGGGGTCTGTGAGTTGGGAAGTGGTGTTACAAGCAAGCCACAGCCAGAAGACTCCAGGATGCAAAACTTGGCTATACCTGTGCCAGCTGCACAAGCCAATGGGTCCAGCCCCCTGGTTTTATTTACAGAGCAACCAGGCTGCAGTAAGAGTCTTTTGGGCCTCACAGCATGAAGTGGCATGCTTCTTCTTTCAGTGACTCAGTCTTGTATTCCTGGTGCTATGCCATGTTGTTCATGCATCTTGGCATGGGTCAAGAAGTTTGGGTGTATGACAAGCTCTGCTCACAGCTCCATCATGTGGCTCCTCCCAGATGCCTACATGGCCTAATCTGAGCCTTCCATCTGGCTGCTTGTGTCCCTATGAGCCTAGCCAAGGCTAGGTTCTCCTGTGTTGTGGCAGTTACTCTTGAGACAGTGCCACCAATGGGACCACCATGACCAGAAGGAAGGTTGCTGCCCTGTCCCTGTCTGTACCCTACGGAGGAAGGGCAGAGGTGGTGAGGCATGCCAGCTCCCACGTGATTCTGTGACATGGTTTGGCAGAGCAGTTTGTGGATCTGCTCGGTGGAACTGAAGAGCAGATCCAGTGCCTGGGGTCTTCTGAACTGCCTAGGAATTAGTGTGGGGTTCTCAAAATTCAGTTGACCCCAGCATACATGTGCGCCCACTCTGAGTAGTCAGCTCACCACCCTACTTCAAGTATAACTGGCAGGTATCCTTCCATAAGCCTTGCCAGGCTAGCCATGTGACCTTGCATACATTGCCTGAGCACTCAGTAGGCTATATCACCCCTATAAATCTCAAGGAGACAGCATCTCAGCCATCCCCTCCTTGCCCTGTGGAGCACTGGATGGCCACCAGGTATAGGATGGCACCTGTGCCTTTCCCCTCCCCGTCAGCCTGGGTTTTTTCTGCTATCTTGGATGACATGAGACCAAACAAAGAGATTTGAGCGAGCTCTTAATGTACAAAGAAAACAATACATGACCATCTGGCTGCTGTTGGCAAACCTGGCCATGCATATAGATTGCTTTTATGGTCTCCTCGGCCAAAGAGTCAGGAAGTCCCATCATAGGGCTCAGAAGTGGGACAAAGCTCCTCACAGTTTCCCAGATACTGCTAGGCCAGGGCTCCAGAGGCCTGTGAGTAAGCTCCTCGCTGGTCTGGATTTCTTGCCTGCCTCTTCTTCCACTTGCTCTTATTATCTGGCTCTGGCCACCTGGGCCCCAGAGGTGATCCCAGAATCCTGTATGCCCTGTCCTTACTGTGGCCTTCTTGGGCTGCTGAGGAAGTCCCATGTGCTGAGCCTAGGGGTAGGGCAAGGCACACTGGAGGAGTCACTAGAGAAACTAGGTTCATTTCTCCTCTAGATGCCACTCTGTCCTACAGGGCTCAGGCGTATTTTAAGGCATGTGTGGTACATGTAGATGCCTCTGAGGATGAGCCCCAGCTTCACCAGTGGTCTTGTGGGCTCTGCTGACTATGGAAGCAATGGGAAGTGTCCTTGAGTGATGAGTAGGCAGGCACACACAATGTAAGTGAGATGCCCCAAGGTTTTCCCCGTGGGGTGGGTCTGGCTATACAGTGACTAGGAGCCAAGGGATATACCTAGGCTCATTCTCCAGAATTGGGCAGGTCTGTAGAAGTGACATGAGTGACCCAGTGAGCAGGGTACCAAAAAGGGCTTCACCAGGCCCTAGAGCATTAGAGCTCTGTAGGGGCCTTGTATGTTATCAAATGCTCTACCACTGTATAGCATTTCAAAGTTGGGCATCCCTTTGACTTACCATCCCAAGCTGTGTCTCCAGCCCTTTTTAAATTTTTGAGACAAGTGAGACAAGTGACAGCACCCACTAGGACCTGCAGGAATTTGAAGGGGTATATAGAGGCCTAGGTGAAGGAGTGGACTGCAATAGGGGAAGGAAAAAGGGGAGGGGAGGGAGGGCCGGTGAGCAGTGGGCCTGGCTTGAGTGGGAGGTGAGGGACTGGAGAGAAAGGCAGTTCCTGATGGTCCCCTCCCCAGGGGCTGGCTTTCCTCTGGTCTTTCCCTCCCAATGACCACGGTTTCATGAAGACTACAGCTCTGGGCTCTTCACCCACACCTCCAATGTCAGGTTGCCTGGACATCCATCGGTGGCCTTCCTCTGGACCATGGAATTCCTCCCCCCCCAACTGCAGCTGCCTGGAGGGGTAGTCTGCTACTCAGCTAGGCTGGTAGGGTTCTTCAGTTGAACTACAGGACTAGTGCTGCCCCTGTAGGATAAAAGTACAGGTCTCTGACATCCTAAAAACAGTGTGTTCTCAGTGGGAAGCTCCTAGAAGAGCCCTTGGGCTCTGGGCCAGTGGGATTGCAGCAGGGACTGGCTGCCAGGGCTTCCACCAATGACCACAGGTTGGCAGGTTCTCCTGTCTGGGAAAGACTGGCTGTCCCAGGTGAGACCACTTAGGATTTATGAGAATGTGGAGGGTGCCAGGGTTCCCTGTCTGCAGCATGTGGCAAGGGGGACTCCTGGGGCCCATACAAGGCCCAGCATACTTCTCATCTCCCTGCGCTGCCTTCTAGATGATTGTGTTGATCCATCTCATCAGTTGTATCCAATCCAGTCCTTTTGGGGATAAGAGCATGTCTGGGATGAACTCAGGGCCTTGTGCATTTTCGACAAATGTTCTACCACTGTATAGCATTTCAAAGTTGGGCATCCCTTTGACTCACCATCCCAGACTGTATCTCCAGCCTTTTTTATTTTTTTATTTTTATTTTATTTATTTATTTATTTTTTTTTTTTTGTGGAACTGAGGATTGAACTCAGGCCCTTATGCTTGCCAGGGAAGTGCTTATTCTACTGAGTCATCTCCCTGGCCCCCTTTTTAAAATTTTGAGACAAGATTTCACTAAGTTATCTAGGCATTCTGGGGCTGTCTCAGAATCTAGGGAGGGGTACCCAGCCTACTTTTGACCTCAGAATGTGCTGAACTCAGATCTGAACCCAGTGCCTGGTTTCCAATCTGCTCTGAAGCCATTGCTGTTTAATGCAACACACACACACACACACACACACACACACACACACACACATACACACACACTCCTGACCTTTAGTTTATGGTTCCTTAGCTCTCATTTCTTGAAGAACTTTCTAAAAGTTCCTTTTGATACCTTATAAGCTTTCTACTACAAATCACTTCCTTCATCTTATACATATTTCCCAGCTGCTTCAGCTGCTTTTGGTCTTTGATACATGTCTTTCTGCTGACCCTTTCTTTTGGCACTTGTATCTAAAGGTACTGCCTGTTTGAGGTAACCCTCTCCCCATCCCTTATTTTATTTTGACTAAGAGGGTTGGTCCAATAACTTTCCCATCAGTAATAGAGGGATAAGCTACTACTAGCACCTACTGGGGCATCTAGGGAGGGGTACCCAGCCTACTTTAGACCTCTAACCTCTCCCATATTGAGCCTTTCTCAGTTGGGCGTCCCTTTGACTCATCGTCCCATGAAAGGCAATAGATACCTCAGTTTGTTTTCAAGGGCTGCACGTCCCCTTGGCAACCTATGATTCTATAGATGGTCTCATCACCATGGTGTTGCCTCATTTGGACAGACACCAGCTTTTTCCTTTGGCAAAGGACTGGTCATCCTTGCCTGCAGGGATCTGGCACACAGTAGACACCAGGGAAGAAGGATATGTGGGTAGGTGCAGGAGGACTGGAGTTCCCTGAACTCAGGCCTTGGGTGTGTGTGTGTGTGTGTGTGTGTGTGAGAGAGAGAGAGAGAGAGAGAGAGAGAGTCAGCCAGCCAGTTGGGTGTGGTATGGGTCATTTGGTGGTCTCTGTGTGGTCTGTGGGAGCTGGTGGAGACACAGCAATAGAAAAGTATTCATAGATGGTGGAGTGAATCCTTTGTGCCTTTCCCCCTGAACCCTGAATCATACCAGTGAGTTGGGGAATATGATGGTAGTGTCCATGGAAAGGTCCCATCAGGTTGGCAAGTTCCCCGTAGGTAGTAATATCTGTTCATTAGACTTCTCAGAGGAATCTGTTCAGCCCACTTCAGTATTGGAGTAGCTTCTTGGTTGTCCCATGTTCTTGCTGCACACAATGACTCTGCCCTGGATCTGCATCATGCATGTTTCAGGGACCTTCATGTCACACTTCCAGGGTTGATGGTATTGAACTCTAATCTCAGTTTTTTTTTTTTTTTTTTGTTGTTTGTTTGTTTCGTGGAACCAGGGATTGAACTCAGGCCGTTATACTTGCCAGGGAAGCACTTATTCCACTGAGCCATCTCCCTGACCCCTAATCTCAGTTTTTGACTCAATTGTGGTATAATGCCTACTGGGCCACAGAGACCCCAAGGTCCCAGGGTCCATATGGCAAAGGGATGTGCCCTAATACACACTCACCCTGCACCCAGGTTTGAGGGAACATCTTTAGCACATGTCCCTGCCTGCTGGTATGAATGAACAAAGCTTCCAAGATGAGTGGGGCATGATGCCATGTGTTGGGGTCCCAGAACCAAGATGAAGTCTTATGGGGAAAACTTGGCCTTTTTAGAGAGGAGAGCTTGTCACCCACTGGCTCCAGCTCCATGGGTGGTTCTTGTTCTTGCGGCTGGTGCTACTTCCTGCCCTGCATTCTCCCTGCCAGTGAGCCTCATAGGTCCAGGGTGAGTGAGTATTGTGGGTGGCAGAGGTATTGACTGCTCAGTACTGATGAATGCCCTGGTGAAGGGAGAGGTTTGGACAGTTCTGACAACCATGTGATTTTTGCCCATTCAGCCCTGCTCATTGGTGGTTCTGTTTTGGGCTGTTGCAGGTTCAGTGAGGCCTGTCTGTCATCTGCTGACTGCTGTTTATTCAACTCATTCTTTTCCTTCTCCCTCAGACTTTGTGACCCTCTGTGAGCAAAATCACCCCCTTGCAACTCATGTGCATCATCTTCTTTAAGTTTGATCCTCGACCTGCTTCCAAAAATGCATACAGGTAACCAACCCCCTTGCCCTGCATCTGCCACGCTCCACTGGATCTGGGGTGTGGTTTTGTTCTCATTCTATTTGGACACCATGTGCAAGAGAGGCAAGGGAAGCTTCAGGGCATGTGGGCCAGGCCCTGGATTATCGAGTCCAGTGGACAGGGTCTTGCTAAGTTGCCTAAGACAGGCTCAGACTTTCGATCTTCCTGCCACAGCCTCCTAGAGTGTTGCAATTATAGGTGTGTGCCACCACACCTGGCTAAGTTTTCATCACTTAAAAATATGTGCTGGAAATGGTTCGGACTGTTTCAATGAAGTTCTCCTATTAAGTCACTGCAGAATTGCATAGATCCTGTGGCTCCTAATGTCATTTCTGGCCAGGAAATAGCAACTGAGGAGTGTCTAATGTTTTTTCCCCTCTGATAGAGGAAGAGATCATAGAGGCAGGCCAGAGGTGATCTTGAGCAGAGTGAGCAAAGCAAGTCAGGGTCCAGCCTCCAGACAGAATCCTTCAGGGCAAGTATATAGTAAAAAACTTCTAGCTGTAAGCCGGGCGTGGTGGCGCATGCCTGTAATCCCAGCACTAGGGAGGCTGAGGCAGGAGGATTGTTGTGAGTTCGAGACCAGCCTGAGCTACAAAGTGAGCTTAAGGCCAGCCTGAACTGCACAGTGAGACCCTGTCTCAAAAAAAGACAAAAAAAAAAAAAAACTTCTAGCTGTAATAGTGTGCTGGAGTTGTGAAGGACTGGCTGGATGAAAGTGCACAGAACTTTAAGATTACAGGAATAGCAGATATGAGGAGCAACCACACCCCCCATGGCTGAGATGTGGTGCCTAGGCAATGCCTTTGCTTTTACCTTCAGGCTGAGATCCAGAAATTGCCAGAGAAGGTGTGGCTATGTAGTCCCTGAGTTGCCATGCTAGCAGAACCTGCTGGACATCTATCTTCTGGGTACTGGCACCTGTTACTGGGTAGATGGTAGATGTATGTGCAGGTCACTGAATGCTGCTTATTGCTGGCACTATAGGAGCCAGGACCTGGGGAGGCCATACGTGGTGCAGGAACTTCCTGCAAAAGCACCCAAAGGCAGGGGGGAAAACTGTCCTTCGTCTTCAAATGTCTCTAGCATCCTCCAACAAGGGACCAGAGCTCAATAGTCCTTGAGTCTGTCACTCCTAGATACAGCTGCAATCCTACTTGATATTCTGTTCCTTGATGACCACCTTTATGTAAAAATGGTAATGATGGGGGAGAAATGGTGGGTATACATACCACGTGCAAATAGGCAGTGAAGAAGAACTGAGAGAGCTGCATGCAGTGGCATGTGCCTGTAATTCTATATGCTTGAGAGGGTGAGATGGGAGAATTGAGCTCAATACCAGCCCAGGCAAGTTAGCAAGAAATCTCAGGAAATAAAAGAGGTGAGGGGAGGAGGAAAGGGGCTCCTCTTTGGCCTGGGCACAAGTACTTAATGCCCACACACATGGGACTGGCTTGCCTACCTGATCACCATTAGGACAACCAGGTTTGTTTCTAGTGCCCTTAGTGTGACTACATTGGTGGACCTTTGGCTGCTGTTTTGTTTTGGTACTGAAGAATCAAACTCAGGACCTCACACTTGCTCAGCAGGTGCTGCACCACTGGGCTAGATCCCTAACCTCTAGCATCTGGTTCTTGGCGAGGTGTGGGAATGTTCCTGTGAAGGCACACCAGCAAGAGGGTAGACTTTTGATGGGAGACATCCACAGTCATAGCATGCTATGGGCTGCATTATGCCCCGTACATATTCCTGTGTTGAATACTTATTTTGTCAGAATGCGACTGTGTTTGGAATTAAATTTTTATTTTTATTTATTTATTTATTTATTTATTTATATTTTTTTTTTGATGGAACCAGGGATTGAACTCAGGCCCTTGCACTTGCCAGGGAAGCACTTATTCCTCTGAGCCATCTCCCCGGCCCCAGGAATTAATTTTTTAATAAAGTGATGAAGGAGGGGTAGAGAGGAGATTGAGAATGATCAATATATTTATATATATACGCATCTTCAAAGTGAACATAATTACTAAGTACCACAAATGTATATAGAAGTAAAGTTAATTTTAGAACGGGTATACATCTTGGGGGAAAAGCGATGACAGTGAAATGAGGCCATATTGGCAGGTCTGATTCAGTATGATGGGTGCCCTTATGAAAAGAAATTAGGACACAGACATACTGTGGAAGGCCACTGTGAATACGGAAATAGACTCATAGATGTGCTGAGAGGGGACCCTCAGAGGAAACCAAATGTTGACACCTTAATCTTGGACATCCAGCCTCCAGAACTGCAGGATAATAAATTGCTATTTTTGTTGTTGCATCTCATGGTCCATGTCTTTTGTCATAATCTGCTTTCCATCCCTCTTTAGCCTTTTTCTGCCCTTAGATTATAGTTTTGACAATATCAGTTTTCAGAGATTTCAACATTTGAGATTTATCTTTCAAGGTTGTAATTTTTAGGACTTAGAATTTGGGCCAAGTGTAGTGGTACACACCTGTCATCCCAGCATTATGGAAGTGTAGGCAGGATCGCTGCAAGTTGGAGGGCAGCACCTGTCATCCCAGCATTATGGAAGTGTAGGCAGGATCGCTGCAAGTTGGAGGGCAGCATGAGCTATGTAGTAAGTTTAAGACCAGCTAGAACTATCTGGTGAGACACCTGTGTCAAATGAAGAGAGGGAGGGAGAGAGGAAGGGAAGGAGGAAAAGAGAGAGAGGGAGGGAGGGAGAGAGAGAGATAGAGAAAGAAAGAGAGAGATGTCCAGATAGCTCAGTGGACTAAAGCACCTGCTTAGACAGAGCACAGGGGCTGGGTTCCATCCTTGAACTGGCCTCGAACTCATGGTGACCCTTTTGTGTCAGCCTCCGAAGTGTTGGGACTATAGGGGTGTGCTACTATGCCCCATGAGATTTTTAGGTTTTAGGTGTTTGTTTGATTTGATTTGCTGCTAGGGACTGAACTCAGAGAACTACATCCTTAGCCCTTTATTTATTTATTTATTTATTTTTTTGTCTTTTTGAGACAGGGTCTCACTATGCAGTTCAGGCTGGCCTTAAGCTCACTTTATAGCTCAGGCTGGTCTCGAACTCACAACAATCCTCCTGCCTCAGCCTCCCGAGTGCTGGGATTACAGGCATGCGCCACCATGCCCGGCTCTTAGTCCTTTAAAAAAAAAAATTAGGTAATTAATTTGAGACAGGGTTTCAGCAAATTGCCCAGATTGGGTTTGAATTATGATCCTCTTGTTTCAGTTTCCGTAGTAGCTGGGATTGTAAGTGTGTGCTGCCATGTGTAGTAGACTTTAAGGGTTTTGGTCTGTTAGGATTTTGTTTTGGGGGATAATGATTAGCATTTGTAGGTTTAAGATGCTATGTCTGCAGTAATTTGATATCTGTCAAATAAATAGGTACCATAGAAAAACCAATATATCACCAGCAGGGTAACATAGTCACATTGTCCTGTAACCCTCATCTTTTAAAAAAATGTTTCTTACATTGCTATGTAAAGCCCTTTGCTGGCTACAACTTGGACTGGCTGCTGGATAAGCTGTTGCCTCTGGGGTTATCCCTGGGGACCAGATTGCTGGGTCATAGTCCAAACCACCTGCTACTTGCCAACTCACCCCCACCCCTGTGATGACAGACCCACCCCCCCAGATGTTATACATGCCCATCCCCAGATAGTGCATAGACTCACCTCTCAGCAATATGAGGCATGCCTGGTGTTAATAGATCATCCGTGGTTGCAGCTAGCAGAACAGAACAAAGCAGGGGATGACTGGGCATATTCAGAGCCCTGCGCTGTGGTGTCACAGCCCCAGCTCTCTGCACAATGGGTGCAGATGAAGCCTCCTCTGCATTGCACCCCCACCAGTGTTGACTGAGGAAATCACTTCCTCCGTCTAGAGCTCATTGTGAGTGCTCATTACACCCGCTTATTTCTACATTCTGTATTTTAATGAAATCTCTGCCAAACCACCAGCAATTCAACTAAGCAGGGACTCCTATAATAAAAATAACCTGACAATTACTGTTCTCAAATTATTAGGCAAACATTCCTTGTTTAAAAATAGGTAGTTGAACATCTTAGCACAAAATGTTTTGCTTAGTCAGCTTCTTTTCATTTCCTCTTTTTTTTTCTTTGATAGAGCAACCAAAACTAAAATAAAATAGTTGGCAACCTAAGCCAGCAGCCCCTACCTGGCTTTGGGACGCAGAGCTCATCACTCTCTCCCTGGGAGCCCTGACAGGGGCCTCCCAGTTCCCTCCTTCCCTCACCCTTAAGGGTTGGGGTTGGGGACGTGAGAGCAGAGAAGGAACATTTGGTATTTAAGAGAAAGTACCAGAAAAAGGCCACATGTAAATTGATTTCTTACCTTAGGGGCAATATGGACTCTCAGCCTGATCTCTGGTGTGTCTTTCACAACTATGTAATGTTCTGCCACTTGGAGACCATGTTATCTTCCTCCTCCTGACAGCTATCCAGGCCACAGCTTGTGCAGGCCTAAGGGCAGATGTGCTTATTTTCAGCTCATGCCTACCAGGATGGCCCTGCTAGGATGGCCAGGGAATGTAGGCCTTGCTGCTGGCCTCACTGCAATGGTGGTGGTAGTGGTGGTGTTGGGGTGGGGGGCACTTCAATCCAGAAAGGACAGAGCTGGGGCCAGGGAGATAGCTCAGTAGAATAAGCACATGTCTGGCAAGCACAAGATCCTGAGTTCAATCCCAGGTACCATAAAAAAAAAAAAAAAAAAAAACTCTCAGAAGGATAGAGCAGACATTTAAGACACAGAAAACCTCTCAGAAGGATAAAGCAGACATTTAAGACACAGGTTGAGTCTGGATTGGAGTTTGTCAGTCGGAGGTATAAAGGATTATTCTGTGAAAGGCTGGAGTTTGTGGCAGGAATGGTGACCACCTTTCTGCCACCTTGGCAGATAGGGTACAACCCTGAAGGCGGCTGAGGGGATGAGACAGAGGGTGGCTGGTGCTGCAGTTAGAGGGAGGGTAGGCCCAATGGATTAGCCTAAAGAGTTTCATCAAAGATTCAGAGGGCTTGAAGTGATGTACAATCCCTGGGCAGTAATATCGCATGCCTCCCTGCACATGTACAACACTGAGTCACAGAATGAAACTGCCCTCAGAAGCCCTGTGTGCTGCTGAGATTTGGCATATAGCCCTTTTGGCAAGGGCTTCACACTTCCAGGAAGCCCGAAGGCTTGCTGTGGCTTGTTCTCAGGGAATAGGACCTGTGGCTAGGAAGGGTGTCTCATGCCTCTAGCCCAGTTCCTTCTTTGGGGTTGGTGACAACACTAAGGATCCTCTCCTGCCCAGCCATCCTCCCACTGGCCAGGCTCTGTTTGCCTCCATGGGGACTATATGGGCAGGGGCTGAAGCTGTCTTATTGGGCATGGTGAACCTGTCTTCCTCCAGCTAGCCATCAAAACCTGTAAGTTTGCACTGCACCTGCCTGTTTCCTAGGCAGGGGCTCTGAGCAGTCTCTGAGAGCTGCCTGGAGTCACCGTGCACCGAACTTGTATATGGAAGCTATATTAGAAACTATTTTAACAAGAGAGAAGGCTTAGAGTATAGGGCACAGGCTAAATTCAACCCTTAGTACCCAAAGAAATAAAGAGAGGGAGAGCTGGACCTGATAGCACGACTGTAATCCTAGCACTTTGGGAGGCTGAGGCTGGAGGATTACAAGTTAAAGCTCAGCCTGAGCAGTTTAGTAACTTAGTGAGACCCTGTCTCAAAGACAAAAAGTTTTAAAAAAGAGGTGAGGGGTAGGGACATAGCTCATTGTGAAGGCTCTGGTTTGAACCCTGAGGAGGACATGGCTTTTGTGTTTCTGTGTAAGATGGCCAGTCATGCTTTCTTCTCTCAGGCTTATCTTGGCAGCCAACAGGGATGAATCCTACCACAGACCATCCAAGCTAGCCGACTTCTGGGGCAACAACAATGAGATTCTTAGTGGTAAGTCTTCTTTGACACCTGTTTGACAGCTATTCAGTGTGGCTTCACCTGAGCCTCTGGGGCAGCATGAATGTACAAGCCCCAAAACGAGCTTCACAAGAGCCCTGCTTCCAGTGTAAGTGTCAAACATATGAATAAAGAGCAGTGGGTCTGGGATCTGGGGCAATGCTAGTTTAGCCATTGAACGTTCTTGAGCTGTCCACCCAGCACTGTCCTTCACACGCCTTGGTCAGTCTGCATATAAAGATCATGTCCCTTGGCCACTTTCAAGGCACCCAGCTTATGTGTACCGTGTGTTTGCATGTGTGTATGTTTGTGTGTGTGTGTGTGTGGGTGTGTTTATCTGTTGTGCACTCCTTGCTCCAGGGGTAGTGGGCTGAGTTTGGGAGCAAAGCCTTGGATGGGGTACATTCTGTATTAGAAATATGACCTCCATTCTCCCGAACTCTTCACCCTCTCCTGGCCTCTGCCTGCCTCCCTATGCTTTTTCCTCACCTGATCATGGGCATTCTAATCTAATGAAGGGCTCACTTAATTTATTTCTCTGTTTCTTAGATCTTTTATCTTAAGATTCATTTCCTGCCCCCCCCCCCTTGTTTCCTTTGTTTTTTGTTTGTTTTATACAGAAGAGAAAATCTTAACTCTGTTGCTTGGCCAGATAAGGAATTCTTACTCATATTTAAACTGTTGACTTGTAGGATTTCTTTATGCATTCTAGATGACTCTTGTTGGATAAATGCACGCCTACTCATTTCCTTGATGCTGTCTTTTGGTGAACAGACTTCTACTTTAACAAAATGCAGTTTATTCCATAGTAGTTCGTTCTTTTTGTGTTTTGGCCAAGAAGTCTATGCTGCCCCTAAGGTCAGTGATATTTTTCTCTATTTGCTTCCAAATGCCTTTTGGTTTTCAGGCCTATGGTTTGGTCTGTGATTTATCTCAAAAGTATTTTTGTACAAAATGTGAGGTTGAGACTCACCCCCTACCCTCTCTGGTTGTTTCAGCATCATTTATTAGATGGTTGTTCTTTTGCTTGTTGTATAATTATGGTAACTTGGTTGTAAACCAGTTGATCATATATGTGTGGGTCTATTCCAGACTCTCTTGTGTCCCACGAATATATGTGTCTGTCTAGATGTCAATACTGTGGTCTCTTACTTACTGTCCTTGTGAGCCAAGTGGAGTAATGAACACCTGTAGTCCCAATTATTTGGGAAGCCGAGGTGGAGAATCATTTGAGCTTTGGAATTCAAGGCCAGTTCAGCAACACGAGAGACCCCAGCTCAAAAAAGAAAGAAATAGGGGCTGGGGAGATGGCGCAGTGGAATAAGCACTTCCCTGACAAGTGTAAGGGCCTGAGTTCACATCCCTGGTTCTGCCAAAAAAATAAAAAAGAAAAAAAAAGAAAGAAAGAAATACCAAGTAACAGTCTTTAGCAGGCCTTAAATCAGGTATGGTGTAAGTGTTCTCCCCTTGTTCTTTTGCAGAACGGCTTGGTTTCCCATTTCCTTCATAGGCTTTCTGGTTTTTATTTTAAAATTAAATGTAATTATTCTTTTAATTTTAATTTTTTTTTTTTTTTTTTTTTTTGTATTTTAGGAAGGGTCTACAGGGTGTTCAGGGTCTCACTACTAGATTGGACTCATAGTGATCCGCCTATTTACAGCCTCCCAAAAGTTGTGATTACAAGCCTGAACCACCACACCCAGCCTCAGTTGCTTTCTCAGTGCACTCCAGGGGCAGGGCTGCTACAGCAGGGCGGCAGACTGGGGAGTTTGAACCCCTGGTCCCCGTGCCTGCTTGCAGGCATTTTAATCTGCTGAGCTATTTGGCTGGCCTAATTAATTTTTTGAGCCAAGTTCTCACTATGTAATTCAGGATAGTCTTGAATTCACTGTATTAAAGTTAAAGCTCAGCCTGAACAATTTAGTCACTTAGTGAGACCCTGTCTCAAAGACAAAAAGTTTTTTAAAAAGGTGTGAGGGAATAGGGACATAGCTCATTGTGCAGGCTCTGGTTAGAACCCTGAGGGGGACATGGCTTTTGTGTTTCTGTGTAAGATGGCCAGTCATGCTTTCTTCTCTCAGGCTTATCTTGGCAGCCAAAATTAAGCCGTTGGCCTGTAATTCAAGACAATTTTTCTGCCTCAGCCTCCTGAGTACTGGTGTTACAGGTGTGTATCACCATGCCTGGATAAAGCCTAACATTTTTTTAAAATTTTTTTTTTTTAGGATTTCCACAATGGTTGCAATATTACATATTGTTATCATCAAATTAGTTGTTCAGACTACCAGATATAAGCATACAAAATTGGTAAAAATAAATAAATAATACAGTTACAAAAAATTAAAAAGAGGGGCCAGTGAGATAGCTCAGCAGACTAAAGCGCCTGCTTAGGCAAGCGCAGGGACTGCAATTCAATCCCTGGCACCATATGCTGTGCCAGCCCTGCCCCCAGAGCAGGCTGAGCCGACTAGAGTCGGCGTCATGGTGCAAGCCTGTAATCCCAGCGCTGGGGAGGCTGAAAGCAGGAGAGTCACTATGAGTCTGAGCGACATGATGAGACCCTGCAACAAGGAAATAACATTTAAAAAAAAAAATTAAGCATTAACTGATCCTTTTAATAGACCAGTAGAAAGCAGCAGTACAATAACTCAAGGTAGTTTGATTACAGAAACTAATAAAATATTCTCTAAATAATGAAAAAAACTCATCTAAACTAATCTGTATATATTCATAAATATTTTCCCTTCCTTCTTTCGTCCTTTTCCTCATCCCAGTTGTTCCCTCCCTTTGAACAGATTCTTTCCTTTTCACAGTATCTATTGTACATTTCAGATTTTATTTACTCTTTCAGGTTCTTGCACTAGAAAAACAATAGGATGTATACATATGTAGGTCTGATTTATTTCACTTATGAGTATGGTCTCTAGTTATATCCATTTACCTATAAAAGCCTTGAGTTTATCCTTTTTATACTTGAATAATACTCCACTGTGTACAAATACCACATTTTTAAGTATTATTATTTTTTAATGTATTTGGTACAGGGTCTAACTATGCCACTTGGACTTGTAGCGATCCTCCTGTTGCAGCCTCCCCAGCGCTGGGATTACAGGTGTGTGCCACCTTGCCCAGTCTTAGTAGTCAGCTTGGGGTGCCCAGGGGTGGGGCTGGCACAGCATGTGGTGCTGAGGATCAATCTCCAGTCCCTGTGCTTCCCTAAGCAGGCACTTAGTTGAGATAGCTGAGCTATTTCTGAAATCTGTTGTTTTTTTGTTTTGTTTTGTTTTTGCAGTACAGGGGATTGAACTCAGGACCTTGCACTTGCCAGGGGGGCCCTTATGCCACTGAGCTATCTCCCCAGCTTTCACACCTTTTTTTTATCCATTCCTCAGTTGCTGGGGCATCTAGATTTAGCTATGACAAATTGTGCTTTTATAAACATGGGTACACATATATCACTGTGGTATGATGTTTTCAGTTCTGAAAAAATACCCGGGAGGGAAATAGCTGGGTGAATGAGACCTTTAATCCTAGTTTTTTGAGGAATCCCCACATTTATTTCCATAGTGATTCTACTAGTCTGTACTCTCATCAACAGTGGAGAAGGGTTCCTTTTCCCCACAGCCCCTCGAGCATGTATTATTTGTTGGCTTCTTGATGATAGCAATTCTTTCTGGGGTGAGATAAAATCTCAGTATTGTTTTAATTTGCATGTTTCAAATGAGCAATGATGTTGAACATTTTTTTATATATTTATTTGTCATTTGTATTTCTTCATTTGTAAGCCTAATATTTTTAAGCAGTTCTTCTTTGCCTTTAGCTTTAGTGTATACAGTCAAAATTCTGTTTTCCAAAATTACTTAATTGAGGGCTGGCCATATAGTTCAGCAGATTAAAGCACCTGCAAGCAGGCGCAGGGGCTGGGGGCTGGGGGCTCCATCCCCTAGCCTGCCATACCAGCCTCGCCTCTGAGGTGTGCTGAGATGGCAGTTGAGACTGGGCATGGTGGCGTGTGCCTGTAATCCCAGCTCTTGGGAGGCAGTAAATAGGCGGATCGCTATAAGTCCAATCTAGTAGTGAGACCCTTCCCTAGAATACAAAAAAAAAAAAAAAAAAAAAAAATTACTTAAGTGATACCTGGGCATGGTGCTTAACCCTGTAATCCCACCACTCAGGCTGAGACAGGAGATTATGAGTCTGAGACCAGCCTGGGCTACATTAGTAGAACCTGGAATACATAGTGAGACTCTGTCTTAAGAAATAAAACACAACAAAACAACAGAGTTACTTATGTAAGTTCTTTCTCCTTCAGTGAGGTAGTATAGATTCATTTATTATCTGCTTACCTGGTCTTTGAATTCACCACATGGACAACGTTGGCCTGGAATTCAAGACAATTCTGCCTCAGCCTCCTGAGTACTGGTATTACAAGTATGCCTAACTTGTATTGGCTGAGTGTATTCTTTTCATTTCCATGATCTTAAGAGTCAGACAACACAATAAAGGGTACCCACAAAAGTGTCCTCCCCCTTATTACTGCTGCCCTGTTCTCATTCTCCATTTTGTTCCACATTTTCTCATCCACCCTACGGAGGTGTCTTAGTGATTTTCATCACTGCTGGGACAAAATACCAGATGCCCACAATTTAAAGAAGGAGAGATTTATTTTGGCTAATCAATCCATAGTTGGCTGGCTCCAGGGCAGGATGGCATGGCAGAGCAGGAAGGTGGAAGACAAGCTATTCTTTACGGTAGCCAGGAAACAGAAAGCAAAGGGAGAAGCTAGGAAGGGGGATACTGTAGACAGGCCATGCCCCAGTGACCTGCTGCTTCTAACCAGACCCCACCTAATAGCAGGTCAGCTTCTCTGTCCTATGATCCACCTTCCAAACATAGGTCTTTGAGGCTGTTCTAGGCCTCATAACATTATGTCCCTGGTCCCCAAAAGATTCATTTGTGTCACTTTATACAAAATGCATTTAGCTCATCTGTAAGAGACATTGTTCCAGCATTGCTGAAAAGTCCTGGTCCAAAGTCTCCTCTGAGACTCAAAGCAAACTCTTAGCTGTGAGCCTCTGCAAAAATAAAAAAGTTAAACACTACTGATGTATAATGGCACAGGGTAAACACTACCATTGTAAAAGGGAGGAATAGGAATATATAGGCCAATGGGACCAAAGCAAAATGAAACCTGACAGGACAAACATTAAATCTTGTAGTTCCCTGTCTAGCACCCACAGCAAGCTGTGGTAAGATCTGCTCTCTACAGGCCTGGGGCAATTATGCCTCTATGGCATTGCCAGGGTTGCGGCTCTCATGGCTTCTCTCTTGGGCTGGCTTTGTACACTCCTTGTGGCTTTTCTCAGATATTCAAACTTCCTGGCTTCTCCCCATTTCTGGGGTTTCCAGTGCAGTTTGGGTTTCATTTTTTTTTTTTTTTTTTTTGGAGACAGGGTCTCACTGTGCAGTTCAGGCTGGCCTCAAACTCACTTTGTAGCTCAGGCTGGTCTCGAACTCACAACAATCCTCCTGCCTCAGCCTCCCAAGTGCTGGGATTACAGGCCTGCGCCACCACGCCCGGCGTTGGGTTTCATTCTCATAGCTTGATTGGCCTTCTCAATGTCACATTGCCTGGGCTCCTTCTTGAGTCAGGTGTGGTGGCACGTGTCTATAATCTCACACACTCAGGAGTCTGAAGCAGGAGGATCCTTTAGAATTTGAAACAGCCTGGGCTACAACGTGCACTCAAGGCCAGCCTGAGCTGCTTAATGAAACCCTGTCTCAAGAAGACAAAAAAAAAAAAAAAAAAAAGAAAGAAAGAAAATCCCCTGGTCTATCAAGTACTCCTCAGTGGCTTTTTGGTTTTTGTTTTGATTGCTAGGCATCCAAACCATAGTTCCTTGCATGTTAGGTAGTACTATGCCACTGAAATACACTCTGAATCTCCTGTAGGATCTGTGTTACCTAGTGACAAGGCTTGATGACATGTGGAGTGCTGACCATAGCCTGAACCTGTGCTTGTTCCTGGTAAATGTGGCCCCTAGGTAGGGAAGCTATCTTAGTGCCCTGAACCCCCAACTCTAGGCCATATGCAGGGTGTGTTGTGAGGTCATGTGCAAACCACCCAGATTCATATTCACCCTACTGCTGTCAGGATGGGCATGTTTGGTGCATGCAATGTCTTGTGGGATAGGGTTATTACCTATATTCGCATATCCTAGGAGCTGCCTTACTTTGCAGTTGGAACCCCCAACCCATGGGCAGGGCTGCTGGGGCTGAGCTACATAGTCTCATGGAGCAAGCCCCTGACATTGCTTTTCCTAGGGTACAGGCACTGAGTGGGAACCAGAGCAGGCTCAGATCCCATCACAATGAGTGGTAACTGTCACCTGCCACAGGGCTCGACATGGAAGAAGGCAGGGAAGGAGGCACATGGCTGGGCATCAGCACACGAGGGAAGCTAGGGGCCCTCACCAACTACCTGCAGCCGCAGCTGGATCGAGATACCCGTGGCAGAGGTAAAGGGGAGTGGGGGTGGGGGAAGCAAGACTGGGCCCAGGCAAGGGGGGTGTGTGACCTAGTGGGGCAGAGCCCAGTGAGGCAGGCAGAGTGGGGCAGAAAGGGTAGGCAGGAAGCAGGCACTCCCTCAAGGTAGAGCTTCTGCTAGGCTTCTTACCTATCTCAGGCACGTGAGACACAAGAGAAAGGAAAGGGACCTACGGCATCACCACAGCAGCCACCTGGGCACCCACACAGATTAGGCTTTCACTGTGAGAACCTTTTTTTAAGTGTGTCAGTTCACAGAAATGTCACTTCTATTGTATCTTTGTTCCTCATGTTAGCAGCATGGATACCTCCCCCTTCCCTCTAAGGACACACATCATTCATGCTGAAGTTTTGTCTTTCTTTGTGCTGGATTTCCCTAAAGAGAAATATGGGGGAAATATTTTGTCTTTTTTTTTTTTTTTTGTAAGATGGGATTCTTTCTGTGTTTCCTAGGCTGTCCTCAAATTCATGATCTTCCTATCTCATCCTCTCAACTAGCTATGATGACAGGTATATACAGCCTCTGTTTCTGGCTGTAAGATTTTTTTTTAAACAAACAAACTGTAGTTCTCAGTGCCACCCTTTGTGGCAGCCCCCAGTGAAGTGTGGCTGACTCCTGTTGCTGTAGCTCCAATGGGATCCCTTTGTCTTTGTTCTCCCAAGGGGGGCTCTACTGTGGTATCTCAAGAAAAGGGGCTCATCTGCCACCCAAGTCATATGTCCCTGTCCCTTGCACACAGGTGAACTTGTAACCAACTTTCTGACCACTGACATGGACAGCTTGTCCTACCTGAAGAAGGTCTCCCAGGAGGGCCACCTGTACAATGGCTTTAACCTCATAGCAGCTGACCTGAGGTGAGTCTGCCAGAAGGGGACAGCAGCCTGACCGTGCACTGCCCTGGGGCCAGATCTCCAGGCACTTACAGAGGCTTGGCAAGCATCCCAAAGATCTAGCCTGTCTCAGGTCCATCCAACTGGGTAGTGGGGAGTGAAGTCAGGGCTTCTTGCTCTCTGCCTCAAAAGAGCTGGTGCTGTGAAGGGCAGTGTGTGGCCCTGGCTAGGTGTCCACTCCCCTCCCATGGGAGGCCCTGTAGAACAGCCCCAGCAGCCTTGGTCACGTGCTGTGACCCTAGATGATTCTCAAGTTAGAGATATAGCCAAAGGTACTGCAGAGATTTTGTGTTTTGCCTTTCGGTGAAATGAGCATCTTCCCCTATCTCCCTCTGACTCCTCTCTTTCCCATTCTAAAGCTCAGAAGTTAGCAAATGCTATTAGCCTAGGTAGGCAGGTATGTCCAACCTGAAGCCTGTGAGTTGAACATACTGAGTTGAGCAAAAAGTATTTAAGATAATTTTTTGTTATTTGTATGTTACTTGTATTTTTTTATATGCATGCAGCCCAAAATAATTCTTTTTCATTGTATCCCAGGCAAGCCTAGTACGTACAAGCCATGGGCTGCCAGCTGGAGAGCCTTCCTCCAAGACAGACAGATGGGAGTGAGGGGCAATTAGTACCCATGTTAAGAGCTCCTTGCTGAGCTGCTTCCTTCCATGAGAGTAGGTCTGCTGTGCCTCTAGCATCTACTGTATGTGGAATGCTGTGCCCTAGCCCCATATCACATGGATGGAGGCATACAATGTGGAGGCTGGGCAGGCTGCAGTGGCCTATAGGAGGAGGGCCAAGGGTGGAGGCTGGTGTTGGCACTTGTTGTCTGGAACTCTCCTCCTCACTGACCTATAGCAGCTCCAAGTCCATATACTCCCCAAACTTGGAGACCACTATGCCATGTCACTTGTTCCATGTGTGTGTGACCCAGCTCCAGGAGACTAGAACAGTGGCTCTGCCCCTGGTGGGACTGGGCACTCGGCAGCTGAGCCAATGGCTGGGAGACAAGGGAGCTGTGCTCTACGTGGATATGTGGGCATATATCTGGTATAACCCCTGCAGTTGTGGAAAGTGTAGCCCTGGACCTCAGGGAGCCTAAGCAGCCTTTCCTAGCTCCTGGGTCTGGAGTCTGCCACCCTGGTCACAACTCAAGAAAGCAGTGACCAGAGAAGCATCCCATAAATCAATGGCAGGTAGTACTGGGGCTGAGGCCAGCAGGTAGCAGTAAGCAGCCCTGTTGGTGGGTGCTGATAAGAAATCCAAGCCACAGCAGGCCTTCCCTGTGTTGGTTCTGCCAGCAGCCCCAGCATAGGCACCTGATACCACTGTTGTTACATCAAAAGTTCAAAAGATTTCTGCTTGAAAACAGCTCTGAATTCATTAACCAAACATCTAAGAAAGCTGCCAAGGGGTGTGATGTACGAGAAACGTAAACACAGACTAGAGGCTCTGGAAGCTGGGTTCTGCCTGGTGGCAGCATAGAGCAGGAGGGATAGGAGGACTTAGTAATACCCCCACCCACCCTTTTTCTGCATTTATCCTTTTGGAAGGTCTCTATCTGGTATCTGATGTGGAGGGTGTCTCATAAATCTCAAAGTCATGGTACATACTTAAGAAACTGAGGCAAGAAATCTCAAGTTTGAGTCCCACTTGAGGTAACTTAGTAAGACCCTGACTCTGGAAAAAAAAAAAAAGGACTATAGCTCAGTGATCCTCAGTACTAAACAACAGCAACAAAAAGACATTCCAAGTTCTAGCAGCAAGGCTTACTGTGGTGTTGAACTGGGGCATCTTCAGCAGTGATGCATGTTAATGTTGTAGAGCATGCACTTAGAATATGATAGTAGAAAAATGTGGTCTTTCAGAAGCTTATGTCACCCTGAGGCCACATTTCTAGGAACCCAGAAGTGGTTGGAGAGATGGGGACTGCGACTCTCACTGGTTTTCATGGGGATGGGACTCAGCCTTATAATTGTCAACATGTGATCATGTCCTGGGGCATCCGACTAGGCAGGAGGGTCTTCACATGCTGTTCCCTTCCTCCTTTGGTTGTCACCAAGATGAGCTAGCAGTGTTCCCGTGATGCTCTATAGGAACTAGGTCACCATGGTCTAGCCCCTCAGCCTGGCTAAAGTATACCATTGTTCTTGTGCTTGCCCAGGGCTTGGGGAATAGGCCCATGAGATCACTGGGCAGTGCTGAGAACAGGATGTCCTATCCATCCTGTCTGACCTTCTCTTTACTCCCGTCCACAGCACGGCAAAAGGAGATGTCATTTGTTACTATGGAAACCGAGGGGAACCTGAGCCCATTGTCCTGATGCCAGGTGAGCCTGCTGTGGCAGCCTGATGGGATGAAAGACTGCTGCTGTTAGGGATTCCCTTTCTTAATGTGGGACTCTGCCAGCTGTGGGGTACTCCACAGCAGGAGCCCAGCCACATTCTGTGATGTTGGCTCTCCCCTTCCCACCTTGCACAGAGCCATCAGGATCCAGAGCAGGTTTAGCTGAGCTCCCAAGAGCCTGTTGATACCTAACAGTGAAGCAGAGGGCTATGGTGGTGTGTGGTGCTAAGCTTGGCATCATGTTCCTACTGTTCTGCTTGCTTGATGCTTCCTCATTCAGTATTTTGGGTGCAGCGGGTAGTTGTTCACATATCATTGGTCTTCCCTGAGCCCTTGGTAAGCCTGGGCTGCCCATAGCCTGGGAAGAAATTGGCAAACACAAGGCACCAAAGGAGGCAGACATCCTCCTTCCTCATTCAAAACATTGGCACAGGGGGCTTTAGGGAAGCAGCTGGGAGCTATCCTGAAGCCTTTTGTTCTCAGTAGCTGAGACCCTGCTGGCTAGCAATGTTTATTTTCTGCTAAGTCATTTTTGGTAGAAATTCTTTTCATCTACATCCTGTTTCATTCCCAAACCTGCTTTTACCTGATCCAAGTTGCCACAGGCTGGGGAGGTGGTGGAACAGGAAGATATGTGGTAATCAGTCTTGGGTTTCTTTGGGAGATAATGAAAAGGTTCTGGACTTAGTGGTGATGATGGCACAAATTTGTGTATATACTAAAACCCTTTAAATATGACACTCTTTAAATAGGTGCACTATAGAAAATGTGAGTCATAGCTCAATAAAGTTCTTATTTAAAAAGAAGATCTGGGCTGGCGAGGTAGCTTAGCAGACTATGCGCCTGCTTAGGCAAGCCCAAGGAATGGGGTTTGATTCCCTGGTACTATGTGCTGTGCTGGCCCTGCCCCTAGATGTGCTGAGTCCGGGCATAGTGGTGCATGCCTGTAATCTCAGCACTGGGGAGGCTGAAAACAGAGGATCGCTACTTGTCTGAGCTGTGTAGTAAGATCCTGTACCAAATACATTTTAAAAAAATCACAATTTTGTTATTGATATATTATATATATATCATATATATATATCAATAACAAAATTGTGATTTTATATATATATATTATATATATATATATATATATATATATATATATATATATATATAT